>JBCEWC010001492.1:0-40710 GCA_038996855.1 Solanum aculeatissimum | reverse complement strand
GTTTTTATGAAGGTCTTGAGAGTGTCTTCAATGGAAGCTTGGAACTTGGAGCAAGAATCTCTTCAATCTTGAGGAAGATTTTGGATTAGGGTTCTTGAGAGAAAATGTGTCTAAGTATGGGAGAGGTATTTTGGAAAATATTTTAGAGATGGGAATTGAATTGATGCTATATAGAAAATAAAATATGTCCTTGGAAAAAGGGTCCAATACTTAGAAAAAACAAATGAGGCTTATGAACAGTAAATTTGCTCTCTGGAAATTGCATTTCCTGTACGGATGGATTTTGTGAAAATGGGCATAACTTCTTTGTCCAAACTCCAAATGAGGTGAAATGAAGTGTGTTGGGTAGCTAACTCAAAGGGTTTTCCATGGGTATGTTATGCGCCACCCAATTATTTGTGTGCTAAGAAATATGACCCTCCAAAGTAGACCCTCGAAAAAGGCTTCACTTAAAAATTTTGGATTTTGATACGGTTGCTCTAAAATTTGGGTTAGACCCATTTCCCACTCAATTTAACCCCCTAAGGAAGAATATAAAGTCTGATTTTTGAAAAACAAAATGGATTTTTAGATATAGCTAAAACAAGTTTCCTGTAACTGCTGAAGCACATTTTTAGGAACTTTTTGGGTCGTTTCAAGGGAGAAATTAGTGATTAAAGTTTAGGAAATCCATATTCAAAAATCATCAATGTACAACATTAAAATCACAAAAATTACTCAATCAATGATATAGGTTAGAAAATAGTTACTCAATGATATAGGTTAGAAAATAGTTACTCAATCAATTTTTCTTCAAAACTTTGAAAATCCCTCTTAGAACGAGCTTGAAAATGTCAAAAATGGTGAAAAGGGATTAAATCCCATCTTTTAAAACTGTTCACTAATCAGACATGAGTAATGCTCCGCGAACGCGGAGCCATATCCATGATCGCGGAGGCTAAAGGGAAATAACCATACGCAAACATGGAAGTCACCTAAAAAATGCAGAGGTCTGGTTGCTGGGACTTCGCGAACGCGGTCCATGAGACACGAACACGGAGTATTGGTGCCAGATGCACCAGAAACAACAATGCACCAAAACACTCAACACAAAAAAACACATGAACTGGACTCTCGGAATTTGTTCGGAACACCATGAACATAAATCAAATATGTAATCCTACTAGAAACGATATTTCAGACTCAATGAAATTGCCAAAATTTGAATTCGGAGCCTCCGTGGCCCCAAATCCGATAAAGATCATTTAAACTAGTTTCACACTCAAAAACATAAAATATCCAAGGAAGCTATAAAACTTACAACGAGGTCATTTCTAGTGTTAGTTTCATCACTCAGAAATATTAGAACTGACAAAATATTGTCAGGAGCTCCTTAACTCCGAATGTTGACCAAAGTCAAACCTATGATCCAAAATAAACTAGAAATATAACTTTGGATCTAAAATCTCTATTTTAACTTCGAATTTAATTCTATAAGTTTTTCTAAACCAAATTCAGTATTTTGGAACTGATGAAATCAATAGAATTGAATTTCAACACTCGAAACTCAAAATGACCTCAAAACTCAAAATTTTCAACTTTAAACCTTTGAAAATTCTTTCTTTTGTAAAACTCTAACTTTTTATAAGATTTTCAAAATCTGACTTTTAGACTTTACCAAATATGACCCAACACAACTTTCAAGAAAGAAAAAATAGTAATTAAGTCAAAAATACCAAAAATGGCCTTCGAGGTCATTACGTAGCTATTTGTCATCTCAACGAACCCTCCTCCTATTTATGATCTTGTTCTACTTTAGAGACAATATTATTTGAGACATTTATTTTTTCTTTCAAATCTATTGTAATACATTAGAGGCTTGTGCAGGTGACAATCAGATTTTGAGAGATTTTAATTAAGTTGACTTATCATCCGCGGTTAAGCTTTCATTTTCATTATACTTCTGTATTTTATTGTTATAATTAGATTTTAGGTTGACTTGTCTTGGTGGGATAAGATGAGTGTCATCACGTCCATTTTTGGATGGTGACAGAAGGTATCAGAGCTCCAAGTTTATAGGACTCACGTGTGTACAAGCCGAGTCTAGTAGAGTCTCGAGGATCGGTATGGAGACATCTATACATATCTTTGAGAGGTTATGAAGACATTTATAGAACTTCCTTTTGTTTATTCTTTCTCCATCGTCCGTCCTTGATTCAGTATGATTCTTATCACTTTATTTTATTTTCTCTCACTTATAGAAATGATTCATGCTTAATTCTTTATGTGACTAGTTAGTGGGTTTTATATGACTTGAATATTAGATCTGAAACTAAAGTGTAAGTGACATACTTATAAAAAGGATGTATAGTTAGATTTAAAATATTCAATGATTTGAGTTATCTCTTTATGTGTATGTATGTTGTGACAACCCAAAACTCTTCTTACATGTACCCATGTTTCAAGCCTCATTCCTATACGTGAGAAGTGTACTTGGGTCATTAGAGACTTCTAACACTTAGACGAGTTCAAAACCTTCCTATAAATGGAGTTTATAGTGATAGATTATGTAAGGGTCGACTTTAAATGATCATAACTCTTAGTACACAAATAATTAGGTGGCCCATGACCTAACAAATGAAATATATTTGAATTAGCTTTCCAACGCAACTAGTTTCACATCATTTGGAGTTTAGAGTCAAAGATTATGGTCATTTTACTGAACATTGTCAGAGTAGAGTAGTTCCATGAAATCACATATGGGTCATGGATTGAGGTATGACCCGTAAAGTTAGGTTTCGTGGAAAAGTCCAGCAAAATCAATTTTTAGCCCCAAACTTCATGAATCTATCTACGGGTCATAAATCCTTTTACGGGTCGTGGATGGGTCTCGCGAAAAGTTCCAGTAGCTCAAACTTTAGACACACTAATCCACGAGATGGACTTATGACTCGTAAAGAATTTTACGGCTCGTAGGTAAGGTTTCATGGGATATTCCAGTAGCCAAATTATTTGGTCTTTCCATCTATGAAATGCCATCTACAACCCGTAGTAGGCCCCTGTATAGTTTTAAATAGGGATACTTTTGTCAAATCCTATCCCTTTTAATCAAAACCTTGGACTTTTTGGACTTAATTTAAGTCCTAAAATAGAATCCTAACTTATTTTTCACCATTTTTCATGCTTAGGGATTTCTTGAGAGCAACGGAGGGGAGAGGAAGATGAGGGTTTTGAGTACAAACGTGAGGATCGACTGAGGTTTGATCATTTCTCCTATTTCCAAGTATGTAAGGCAAATTAAAATATGAATTTTGTTTTTCCATATACCCCATAGACCGAGTTATTGGAGTTGTGATCAAATTGAGTCTTCCATGGATGTTCTTAAAAGTTTTTCTTAAATAATCTAATGTATTTTTGTATAATTATGCGTGAATTATAGTTTTTATGAATTAATCACTCGAAATAGACGATTTTACTTTTGTACATGAATTCTAGCATGAATTCTTGATATTCTGCATATTATACTTGAATGGGCATGCATGAGTATAAATTGAGCCTGAAAAGTCTATAAAAATTTTGAATGTTTTTAACTTCATTTTTTTAATGCTATGAGTCCAAATGATACATGATTGAGCCTTTATGAGTCAAGAACTGAACCTTAAAAGAATGTAACTAAAGAGTTGATGATTGATGTGATGAATTGAGTTGACAAATGTCCAATGAGACTAGATGAATGAGTGAACCATAGGGTTGATGTCTTATGAAAATGTTGAGTCTTGGGAGGAGTATTGAGCACCGAATTGAGTAAGAGTAAGTCCAACTCGAACTCAATAATTACGTTGTCAGCATAAGAGAGGATTGAACCATAAAATCAAATATTTCTTTATTATCTCAAAAAGAGGACTTGATGTTATTATTGTGGATCCACTGATGGGATGTTCTTTACCCTGACAAGGTATTGGATAGATATGGCAATGACATCGCTTCGTTGTATCATCACCGGTTCATAGGTAATGGTTGTTGGTTAGAGAAACTCTCAAATAGGCCTTGATAGTACTATGAGTGGATTGGATTAAATGATTATGAGTGGTCATTGTCTAAACTGTATTTCTTACTTTAGACTCTTGACTTGATGATTGAGCTTCCTATTTCTTGAGTTGAATTATTTTGAGTTGATGTTATCATGCATTTACATATTTTATTCTGCCATTTTACATACCAGTTTATTCCACGTACTAATGCCCATTTGGGCCTGCATTTTTTCATGATGCAGAGACAGCTACTAGCGGTCATCAACATGCGCTTCATTGAGGACCTAATTACATTCAGTTGATTTGGTGAGTCCTTTCCTATTTCTGGAGGATACTATGTTTCTTTCTAGCTTTGAGTTTAGACTTGTCTTATTTCATTTTGAGGTAGAAATAGACCTGTCATTGGCACCAGTTAGTTAGATATTTAGAGGCGTCATAGACTAGACTCTCGAGTTATATTTTGATGTTATTTCTGACTAGTTTCTTTCACACTAGTCTTGCTTAGTTGATGGATAGATTATTTGGCCTTTGGCCTTCGATTTTCATATTATCATTGAAGTTTCTTGAGTATTCTTTGTCATTGATGTCTTCCTCTATTAGAATGTGATTAAACGAATGTGATGTGAATCCCCTACCAGAAGTGCCTACTCGGATGGAGACGAGGGGTCGGGGTCTACCAACTAGGGCCACTGGTGTTCCACAAGCACCCATTTCTCCACCTGCTCCTACTATAAAAGTTGATTTCAAAAGAGCTATCACTATGCTCACCCAACTAGTAGTCGCTCAGAGTGGGATTCAGAGATCATAAGCTCCTAGTTCTAGCTCCCAAGAGTCAACTGCTATAGCTAGACTTAGAGATTTTCTGAGGATGAACCCACCAGTCTTCACAGCGTCTAAGGTTGAGGAAGACCCCCAGAACTTTATTGATGAGATGTGAAAGGTGTTGAAAACTATGCATGCGACCAAGACTGAGGGAGTTGAACTTACTTCCTACCAACTTAAGGATGTGGCAAATATCTGGTACAATCAGTGGGAAGAAAGTCGAGGTGAGGATGTTGAACCTGCCATTTGGAGTGATTTTGAGAGTGTCTTTCTTGACCACTTCTTTCCACAAGAGTTGAGGGAAACAAAGGTTGAGGTGTTTGTCAACTTGAAGTTGGAGGGAATGACTGTCAAAGAATATAACCTCAAGTTCATACAGCTATCCAGGTATGCTCTATATATGGTCCCCGACATGAGATCTAGAATAAGAAAGTTCATATCTGGCTTAGGCAAGCATGTGAAAAAAAAGTGCAAAGCGACATTGCTGATTCCAGGCATGGACATCTCTAATGTTATGGTCTATGTGCAATAACTTGAAGAGTATAAGAAGAGAGATAGGGAGGAGCATTTGAGCAAGAAGGCTAAATCAGCAGGGCATGAGCGTAGCCAACAGAAGCAAGGTAAGGGGGATAGGTCCTATTTTCAAAAGAGGTCTTCAAACTATGCCCCATCCTCAGCAAGTGCACCAGCCCTGAGTAACAAGTATGATCAGAAGTCATAGGGCTATCAGAACTCCAAAGCTCAGGGTTCTCAATCCCAAGCTAGTGTGAGTCATGGTTCGAAGAGGAAACCACCATGTGGAAAGTGTGGCAGACTCCACCTAGGTGAGTACCGTGAGGGCATAAATTCTTGCTATAAGTGTAGATAGACTGGTCATTTCTAGAATGAGGTCTTCGGTAGCACCACCAACCAATGCTAATCAGAGAGGTGCCACTACTAATATGGGCAGGAGTATAAACCATCTATATGCGATGGACAATCGACAGGATCAGGAAGTTACACCAGATGTTGTCACGAGTATGTTTCGAGTCTTTTCTTATGATGTATATCCCTTGCTTGACCCATGTGCCACTTTGTCATTTGTGACTCCATATGTGGCTAGTAAGTTTGAGATCCTTCCTGAATGTCTTCTTGAGCCCTTCAGTGTTTCTACTCCGTCTGGTGAGTCTATCATAGCTAAAAAGGTTTATAAATATTATGTAGTGTTCATTTATCATAGAGATACTCTTGTTTATCTGATTGAGTTAGAGATGGTTGACTTCGATATGATCTTTGGCATGGATTGGTTTTACACGTGTTATGTCTCTATCAACTATAGAACTCAGACGGTCAAATTCCAATTTCTGAATGAGCTTGTTATAGAGTGAAAGGGTAGTTCTGCAGTGCCTAAGGGTAAGTTTATTTCTTACCTTAAGGCCATAAAGCTAATTTCTAAAAGGTGTGTTTATCACCTCGTGCTAGTTAAGGTTGATGATGTAGATTCTTCACCTTTTGAGTCAGTTCTAGTTGTCATTGAGTTTCCTGATGTCTTCCCTGATAATTTGCTTGGAGTCCCTCCTGATAGGGAGATCGACTTTGGGATTGATGTTCTCTCCAATACTCATCCTATCTCTATTCCTCTGTATAGAATGGCTCCAATCGAGTTGAAAGAACTGAAGGAGCAGTTGAATGGTCTCTTGGATAAGGGCTTCATTAGGTCGAGTGTCTTTCCGTGGGGCACTCCTGTCTATTTGTTCAAAAGAAGGATGGTACCCTCAGGATGTGTATAGAATATCACCAGTTTAATAAGGTGACCATTAAGAACAAATATCCCCTTCCAAGAATTGATAACTTGTTCGACCAACTTCAGGGTGCCATTATTTTCTCCAAGATAGACCTCCAATCAGGTTATCACTAGTTATAAGTAAGAGAATGTGACATCCTAAAGATAGATTTCCGAACCCTATATAGTCACTTTGAGTTCATGGTAATGTCCTTTGGGTTGACAAATGCATCTGCAACTTTCATAGACTTGATGAACAGAGTGTTTAGACAATATCTTGATATATTTGTGATCGTGTTTATTGATCATATCTTGGTGAATTCCAGATATAAGGAGGAGCATTCTAATCACCTTAGGATCGCTTTGCAGATGCTCAAGGATAATAAGTTATATGTAATGTTTTTGAAGTATAAGTTCTGGCTTAAATCTGTGGTATTCTAGGCCATATTATTTTGGGTGATGGTATTCGAGTAGATATGAAGAAGATTGAGGCAATTAAGAACTGGTCTAGACCCACTTCTCTAACTGACATAAGAAGTTTTCTGGATTTGGCTAGTTATTATCACAGATTTATTGACAGGTTCTCTTCGTTATCCTCGCCATTGACTAAGCTGACTCAGAAGAAAACTAAGTTCTAGTGGTCCGATAAGTGTAAAGAGTTTTCAAGAGTTGAAAATTAGATTAACGACTGCACCAGTGTTGACTTTACCTGAGGGAACTGATGATTTTGTGATCTATTGTGATGCTTCTAGAGTGGGATTGGGATGTGTTTTGATGCAAAGAGGTAAGGTCATAGCTTATGTTTTAAGGCAACTTAAGAACCATGAGAAGAACTATCCAACTCGTGACTTAAAATTGGTTGCGGTGGTGTTTGTACTCAAGATTTGGCGCTACTATTTATATGGAGCACATGTTGATATATTCACAGACCACAAGATCCTGCAATATATATTCACTCAGAAAGATCTTAACTTGAGGCAGAGGAGATGGCTTGAGTTGCTCAAGGACTACGATATGAGCATCCTCTACTACCCAGGTAAAGCTAATGTGGTTGTTGATGCTCTTAGAAGATTGTCAATGAGCAGTACGACCCATGTTGAGGAAGGAAAGAAAAAGTTAGCAAAGGAAGTGCATAGATTGGTCCGATTGGGAGTCCAACTTGAGGATTCTAACGAAGGTGGAGTTAATGTTCAAAATGGGCTTGTATTATCTCTTGTAGTGGAGGTGAAAAAAAAACAAGACCAAAACCTCATCTTGCTACAGTTGAAGAAAGATGTGCATAATCAGAAGGTGATGACTTTCGCCAAAGGGGGAGATAGAGTATTGAGGTATCAAAGTAGACTGTATGTTCCAGATGTTGATGATGTTCGAGAGATGACCATAGTAGAGGCCCATAATTCTACGTATTCCATACATCTGGGATCAACTAAGATGTACCACGACATGAGAGAGGTTTATTGGTAGAGTGGGATGAAGAGGGATGTTACTGAGTTTGTTTCTAAGTGCCCAAATTGCTAACAAGTTAAAGTTGAACATCAAAGGTCATGTGGAGTAGCTCAGAATTTTGAGATTCCAGAATAGAAATGGGAGATGATTAATATGGACTTCGTTACAGGCTTATCGAGGTCTCACAAATAGCATTATTCAATTTGGGTGATAGTTGACAGGATGACTAAATCTAGGCATTTTTTGGTAGTAAAGATGACTGACACAGCCGAGGATTATGCCCGACTATACATAAGAGAGATTGTTGGACTACATGGAGTTTCTTTGTCTATCATCTTAGATAGATGAGACCAATTTACTGCACAGTTTTGGAGATCTTTCTAGAAAGACTTGGGTTCGAATGTGAATCTTAGCACCGCTTTTAACCCTCAGACTGATGGCCAGGCTGAACGCACAATTTAGACCCTGGAGGAGAGCCTATGCCATTGACTTTAAGGGTAATTGGGAAGATCATTTACCTTTGATTTAGTTTGCTTACAATAATAAACTCTATTTGAGTATTCAGATGGCTCCCTATGAGGCTCTCTATGGGAGGAGATGTAGATCACCGATTAGATGGTTCAAGGTAGGTGAGCAGGGTTGATTGGACCAGACTTGGTACATCAAGCTATGGAGAAAGTGAAAATCATCTAAGAGAGATTGAGAACTGCATAGAGTCGCCAAAAGTCTTACACTAATGTTAGAAGAAGAGACCTAGAGTTCGAAGTGAATGATTGGGTGTACTTGAAAGTATCACCCATGAAGGGTGTAATTAGGTTTGGAAAGTACGTAAAGTTGAGTCCTCAATACATTGTTCCTTACCAAATTGTGAAGAGAGTGGGAAATGTAGCTTATGAGTTAGATCTACCACAAGAGTTGACAACCATCCATCCGATCTTTTATATTTCTATGCTTAAGAAGTGTTTGGGAGATCCATCCTTGGTTGTACCTGTTGAAAGCATTTGAGTGAAGAATAGTTCGAGTTATGAAGAGATCCCAGTCCAAATCCTTGATCATCAAGTTCGCAAGTTGAGAACTAAAGATGTTGCATATGTAAAAGTGTTGTGGAGAAGTCAATTTGTTGAAGAAGTCAAGCTGAAGAAGATATGAAGGCTAGACACCCTTACCTATTTGTGCCTCCTAATGATGAAATTGATGGTAATAATTCATTTCTATTCTTTGAGTTACTTTTCCATTGTTGTGTTTTTATCTCTGAGTTGATGCCCTTTTCGAGTCTATAAGTATATGAGTATGCATGTTTTTAATCGTATTCGTGCCTAATCACAATGTTATAAATGGTCTTTCAATTTTGAATCCTTAGTTGAAGTTAATTCTGGAGAATGAGTATGCGAGTATCACGAGCCCATCTACGGGTCGTAAGTCCTTTTACGGGTCATGGATGGGTCTCATGAAAAGTTCCAGTAGCTCAAACTTTGGACACCCTGATCCATGAGATGGACTTACTACTCGTAAAGAGTTTCACGGCTTATAGGTGAGGTTTCGTGGGACATTTCAGTAGCCAAATTATTTGGACGTCCCATCTATGAAAGGCCATCTACGGCCCATAGAATATTCTATGGCCTGTAGACAGTGTCTCAATAGACCCCTGCGACAATTTTAAAGAGGGGTAATTTTGTCAAATCCTATCCCTTTTAATTAAAACCTTAGAAGTTTTGGAATTAATTTAATTCCTAAAATAGAACTCTAGCTTATTTTTTCACTATTATTTACGCTTAGGGATTTCTTGAGAGCAACGGAAAAGAGAGAAAGATGAGGGTTTCAAGTACAAACGTGAGGATCAATTGAGGTTTGATCAATTGGAGTTGTGAACAAATTGAGTCTTCCACGGATGTTCTTGAAGGGTTTTCTTTAAAAAATCTAATGTATTTCTATATAATTATGTGTGAATTATAGTTTTCATGAATTAATTACTTGAAATAGACGATTTTACTTTTCTACATGAATCCTAGCATGAATTCTTGATATTTTTACACATTACACTTAAATGGGCATGCATGAGTATAAATTGGGCCTGAAAAGTCTATAAAATTTCTGAATGTTTTTAACTTCATTTTTATTTTCTTGAATGCTATGAGTCCAAATGATGTATGATTGAGTCTTTATGAGTCAAGAATTGAACCTTAAAAGAATGTAACTAAAGAGTTGATGATTGATGTGATGAATTGAGTTGACGAATGTTCAATGAGACTAGATGAATGAGTTAACCATAGGGTTGATGTCTTATGAGCATGTTGAGTCTTGGGAGGAGTATTGAGAACTGAATTGAGTGAGAGTAAGTCCAACTCAAACTCAATAACTACGTTGCCAGCGTAGGAGAGGATTGAATCGTAAAATTATATATTTTCCTATTATCCCAAAAAGAGGACTTGATGTTATTATTGTGGATCTGCTAATGGGATTTCCTTTACCTTGGCAAGGTATTGGATGGATGTGAAAATGAAATTACTTCGTTGTATCATCACCGACTCATAGATGATGGTTATCGGTTAGAGAAACTCTCAGATAGGCCTTGATAGTACTATGAGTGGATTGGATTAGATAATATATGAGTGTCCATTGTCTAAAATTTATTTCTTACTTTAAACTCTTGACTTGATGATTGAGCTTCCTATTTCTTGAGTTGAGTTATTTTGAGTTGATGTTATCTTGCCTTTACATATTTTATGCTACCTTTTTACATACCAGTACATTTCACGTACTGATGCCCATTTGGGCCTGCATCTTTTCATGATGCAGAGACAGGTACTAGTGGTCATCAGCAGGCGCTTCATTGAGGACCTAATTACATTCAGTTGATTTGGTGAGTCCTTCCCTACTTTCGGAGGATACTATTTTTTTCTATCTTTGATTTTAGACTTGTTTTAATTTATTTTGAGGTAACCATGGACCTGTCATTGGCACCAGTTAGTTAGATGTTTAGAGTCTTCATTGACTAGACTCTCAAGTTATGTTTTAATGTTATTTTTGACTAGTTTCTTTTGCACTATTCTTGCTTAGTTGATAGATAGATTATTTGGACTTTGGCCTTCAACTTCTATAATATCATTGTAGTTCCTTAAGTATTCTTTATCATTGATGTCTTTTACTATTAGAACGTGATTGAATGAATGTGATGAGTTCGAGTGATTCGCTTGGAGGCTAGCAATAGTCTCTGAGTGTTGGCCACGCCAAGGATGCCTTCCCAAGGCATGACATATGTATCTCTTTCATCTTCTTGTGGTTCTTCGTTTAATCAGTCAAATTTGTTAGCTTTTTAGGTATGTTTTTGTATTTGAGCAAACTGAATTTAGGGATTTCTGGTTCATATTTCAGGCCTAAAGGCCTTAGGTTGAGCTATAGGGTTCAAATTAGTGACCTGCGCCTATCACTACCACACATCACTAGTTGTACTTTCTTTATGTGAACATTCTTTCTGTGGGTAATCTTTTAGCTACAAATGTCGGCAAGCCTAAAAGATTTTGGTGGAGTTCCTATCCAATTAGCCTAGCTATGTTGATTCTGAAGTTAGATATTTTTAGGGTTCACTAGTAGTCCACAGTTGCTACCTATTCATATTTCTTATAGAAGGTTGCATACATATAAGTTTTTTTGACAGTAGAAGAACCAACACCTAACATAACTGGTACAATGATCTTAGATCTTAAAGAAAGAGACTATTTTGATTGTTTTGTCATCAAATATAGAGCTTGATGTATTTACTGTTGAGGAACACTTGGTGATTCACTAGTTGTCATGCATAGTTAGGGAAATTATGGGTTGCTTAGAAAATGATAAGAATGATATTGTCCCAATTGAGATCAGAATCTCTCTATGATTTCATAGATTGAGTGGATACCAAAGAGTGTCATAATAAGACTATCACAACGACACTGATGCTTACCTGGTTAGAGTTATGGAGTGTGTTACTTATTTTAGTGACCTGATTTATAAAAAAATGTGTATTGCTTATGTTAGAGTAATGATGGATTGGATAATATTTGGTAGCTACCTAATGGGTAGAAGTATACAAACATTTGGGTACTATATTCTTGGAAAGTATGATGTGTTCTAGTGGTAGATCTAATGTACTATTATGGTGTGGTACTAGTGGTATATGAAAATGAATATGTCATTATCAAGTGCGAAACTAATTACTTAAAGGGTTGTCAATTGTGTCATATGCTCGTATAATGAGATTTGATATTACACTCACATTTGAGAAACAAACTGGTTTGTTACTATGAACACTTGGATTAAGAATTGCGATAAGAAAAACTTTAGTGGTGGATCCTTACTACGACTAACGCATAGATGGTAAAATGTATCTCAAGGATTTTAATTGAGGATTGGCGTTTTCATAATAATCTCCAAGAGAGTGAATCAATATTGAAATGAAAAACTTAACAAAGTCCCAATGAGTAAATCTGGAAGAAGGCAATGGAGGATTTTAGTAAGAGAGTGCATAAAAAAATTGAGTTAGAAAAATTATTGGATAATATTTGAAAAAAATTTGACTAATGTTTGGTTTGAATATGGTGATAGGCTCTTTTGTGATTTTGAGTATGGTAATTAGTATATTGATTTTTTTATAAAGGATATGATAAGGTCAATAAAGAGGCGATCAATAATAAGTTAATATACATGAATTCATAAAGATATCAAGTTATGAGCTAATACCAATAGATAAAGGAAATGAGGTACAAGTTGAAAATAAAGATTCAAAATTTTCATTGTTAGTCTATATTTTTGGTAGTATACTAGTCAAGATATGAATTTGATAAGATAAGAAAATAATGGATAGCAATGAGTATTCAACATTTGGAAGGATTCACATGTGATTTGAATCATAAATTTAGTTACTTTTGACTGTTGAAAGACCTAAAGAAGTGTTCCACTTAGAGTTTTGACTTAGAACATAAGGTAAAATGTCGTGTATGGTTGGTTAGAGAATAAAGGTTATAAGTGAGTTAGTGAAGGAATAAAAGTCTGATATGTTGAAGAGTTCAAGGTATCTAAAATTTGTGTTATAGGAAGAATCTAAGAAAGGTGAAGGAATAAGACCCTGGTATAGACCATTGATTCGAAATTAAAAGTTTTACTAATTTTAGCCTTTAAGCGTAGATATGACCAGACAATGTGTACTTATTCAACACAGATTTAATAGGATTTTATTATGTCTTTTATGAAAATTGAGTTTTGATTCGAGTGAAAAACAATGATGTTCGAAATATGCTATATTTTTATATTAGTTTAGATTAGTCAATTATGATATATGACTTATAGGGGCGTTGCGATATGAACATATAGTTCTACATAATTATTGAGGATTTTGAGGGGATCAAAACTACTCTATCGATCGGACTATACCAACTTTTGTGATGCATTACATAGATACATGATGGTAAATAAAAGTTATGTTCTTATAGTATACAAAATTATGAGGATGATCAAGAATCACTTTAAGTTTTAGCATGAAGTATATGGTGATTTGAATGGTAATTGAAATTTAATTTGTAAAAGATTGCATGAAAGTAACATTGAATATGATTAAATAACTTTAGTTTAATAAGAAAGTACTGTCAAATTTGAAATTAGTGCTATTAGTCTTGGGTATGATCTGTATCTGTCATGAAATGTTTAAATGAAAAGAGTTGAAGCCATAATTTAAAATATTTAGTGGAAACAATATGTTGTTGAGAATACTTTGATACTAGTGACGATTTGAGGGTAAGGATAATGTCAGGAGTGGCTATAATATTTTCTTAGTATTAAGAGTATTGGCTTCAGTGGAGTACTATGAGGAGTATGTGCGATTTGATAAATCGAGTATGTATATGATTGTAATGGGGACTAGACTAGTTGATTGTGAGTAGTTGAAAATAAAAAAAGGTGGAGTCAAATGAATGAAAATATTTGATATGGATACTATGGGAGGAGTATTTTGTGTTATTTGATCTTGGTTTTGTGCATTATTATGGGACTACTTACTTCGTTATTAGCACGATTTAGAGTATGATTTTTGCCTATTCCAACTCGTGTCTTCACTTTTGTGGATGGATCCTTAGTGGTGGATCGAGTGAATCGATCCTGTGATTTTCTCTTAGTAAGGTAGGATCCTCATGCAGACTTGATCATTCTTGATATGACAGAATCGATGTTACTCTAGAGAAATTGAAGTTTTTAAGTAATTCTACAAATTTTATTTTGATTATAAAAATTTATAGAAGAGCTACCATAAATTTTTATAGTTGTCCAATAGTGTTAAGATTCATCTCATTGTTGAGGCTATGTTTAGGCTATATATGATTAAATATGGAGCGTGTTGGGTCTAGATCTATCACTCTTAAGGGTTATTTACTATCACTGCTATTGATATGGTATTTCTAATAGTATTGTTAGAGGTTTTGTATGTTTGTATCATTCGCTAAGTGGTTACTTAATCCTTTCCTTCGTTGGGTTAGAAAAAATTGATTCTCTATGATAAGTATTCAATATCTAAAGATCACATTTTATAATTTAAGCTCGTGGGGAGAGTTGCTTGGGAGAATGAAATCTTAACAAGACCCATGATGGTTTACACATTAGGGATGTGAGGTGGTTGATTTAGATTCGCTTTTGAGTATAATCAATATTGATTTAGAATTTTATCGTCATTGTGTGAGAAAAGATTCATCCTAATTTTTGAGTTATGGTCTAGTGGATTGTTATTCAGAATAGGTTCATGAGTTAGTCTGTGGCTTGAAAATCACTCTTAATTTGTAAATCTATCAAGGTTTGATTCGAAAGTTCAATTCTTAATGGTTGATTTTGATGGAATGATCTTAAAGAGGAGCTTACTTGGAGAGGTGAATACTGACTCTGAAAATAACTTAGGCTTTGATAATGTCAATTATTCTTTCTTCTCCCCCTTTATGTTCGAGGACAAACATGATTTTTAGTGGTGGATAATGTAATGACCCATTAGGTCATTTTGATAATTAGTCCTCTTGTTTTTCTAAAATATCCTTCTTATGAATTCTAAATTGATATTTTGAACTCTTTAATAACTACGATTATTTAAGTTATGAATAAATTTAGATAACTAATCTAATTGAAGGGTTAAATTGTATATATTTTATACCCTATACACCTTGGTTTATATATTAAAATAAAGTTAGTAGAATCAATCACTTTTAATACCTAATTAAATTAGAGAAAAAGAGAAAAGAAAGAGGGCAGAAAATATACCTAAGAACGACGACGACGCGCTGATCCCTGCAACTTCACTTTCTCATTAATTTGATAATCTTGTCTTTTAATACTCCTTGTCAAATTATTGTTATTATTATCATATATGTACCTATATAAATGGTTAGTGGAAAGAAAGAGAAATAGTAAATATATTTGTAAGATATAGTAGTGAATTGATAGAGTTGTAATTTGGTGTAGTGGAGGTTAATCATTGGGTAATCATGACAATTGTTAGAAATCTAAATTTTATTTTCTCAAGTTTCTGCGCTTAGTTGTTTTAGGTCGCACATTATGTATCGAGCAGTTTTAAATTCTAAATTTTATTCTTTTAATTATCACTTTATAATTTAAATTTGACGTATATAGATAGATAATTGACTATTAGGTGTATCACATTATATAAATAATTATTAGAATATATTACTTAGAGGATTTAAAACTAAACCCTAGGTTTGAAATTTAGGAACTAAATTATCGAAATAGATGAAATTTTGAGGTTAGACTAAAAATATAGCAATATGGGTGTCATTGGATTTGTATTCTTATGTAGATTATGTATTTGAATAGATTTTGATCATCCGAAAGCGTTACGAAAGGCTCAAGTTTTAAAGTGATTTTGTGATTAATTGACGTGAGTAGATTTCTCGACTCTTGTTAAGTGTATAGAATCGTGTATTTCCTTATTGTTTATGTTTGAGATTAATGGGACTTGGTGATGGTTTGACTTGTTCTTATTGAATAATCTTGATGATGAAAAAGAAAAAAATAACTTGTTTGTATATTGATATATGATATGTCGAGAATGATTTGAAAGTTTATTGATTTATTGTTGATGTTGTATCATGATTATGTTGTTGTAAATTGTGCATTGTCAGAAAAATGGTCATCTTCTCATTATTTATGTGAACATGTCTAATTGCATTGATTTTGAGACAAGATTGTGACAAAGGTTATGTGAATTGAGAAAAAATAAGAAGCTAAAGAGGATGTACCATTTCGAGAGACGTGTTGCATGTTGCGACGGATACTATAATTCGAGGGTCGTATCGCACGCTGCGACAGATACTATAATTTGAGGGTCATATTGCACACTACGATGAATACTATGATTTGAGGATTGTGTCACACGTCGCGACGAATGCATGGACTAATAAGTCCCCATGGGTCCTAGACTGAGAAATAGCGGGTGTGTATCACTAGGTCAAACATACATTATTACACTTGACATTGCATTGCATTGCAATACACATCTTTATCATTTATGAATTTGTGAGTGTTTCTTTTTCTTTTTTTATGGAACTTGTGATAAATGAACTTGATCCTTATGTTGTTGATCTGTAATTATTGGTATGTTGTTATTGAGCCATACGTTATGTACATTATGAACTGTTATGTTGGGCTGACTTTATGCAGGTTGTTGTTGTGGAGGTTCGGTTGGAGAGTTAGGAGTACCTGTACTCTGTATTACTTGACTTGAGTTTAGGAGTTTGCTTGTTGGGTACCGTGTGATTAGTACTCACCCCTTGCTTCTACATTTTTGTAGGTTATATGCTCGGATCTTCATGATACTCTCTCTTCTCTTCTTATCCGAGGCTTCCTATGGAGATTAGTGAGATAGTTATTTGTCATCTGAGCGAACCATCCTCGTCCTATTTATGATCTTGTTCTACTTTAGAAACAACATCATTTGGGACTTGTACTTTTCTTTCAAATCTATTGTAATACATTAGAGGCTTGTGCACGTGACAATCAAGTTTTGGGGGATTTTAATTAAGTTGACTTATCATCCGCGATTAAACTTTCATTTTAATTATCCCTTCACCTTTTATTGTTATAATTGGATTTTAGACTGACTTGTCTTGATGAGATAAGACGAATGTTATTGCGTTTATTTTTGGATCGTGACAATTTCACTAGCACTGGAATAATAATTTAAACGAGTCTATCATTAACCTGATACAGACATCAAATTGTGCTTATTTTCAACACGTGTTCTCCAAGAGATAAATTATTTTATTTTCTTTAGAGAATTTGTATGTAATAAACAACAGAAAACACCAAAAAGTCAAAGTAAATAATATTGTGTGATCCATCCTTGTGAGATGCTTAAACTTTTGTCAATATGCATCCTCCAAGAGTAAATGCTTGACCTCTTTCTGGTTAATGAATAAAATATTAGTGATCAGTAGAAAATATTTATTTTTATGAAATTTTAGAAAGGTGTATGAATATTTTCGTTGAAAATATTTATTAACTCCTTTGATTAGAAAAAAGAATAAATATCTTTTGAAACATGTACACTTTGAAACTCTTAAATAGAAAATAAACGCAAATTATGTGATAACAAGATGACTAAAACTTTTGCGTATTTGACAAAATATTTTTACCTTAAAAACTCTTAAATATATGATGGTATCCATATTTTTCTAACTTCATCTAACTAAGTAAATTAATTTCAAGTAATTTTGAAATGAAACTATAAATAATAAATAAATAATTTTGTTTGTTTATATAGTAAAATATTATTAGTTATATAAAAGTAGAAATACTTACATAGTTTAAGTGCAAGCAACTAATTACTAGCAGTCGGCTATCTTATTAAGTAATAGAGCCGTCAATGTGAGTTAGGCTCATTGGGCCGACCTGATCTAATCCATGATTTAATAGAGTTGAATTAAGATTTTTGAACTCCATTTAAAAATAGGCTTTTTAGCTCGGCTCGAATAAGTCTGTTGATTTGTGGGGCTTTTGCAATATAGGTTGGATCGACCCGTAGGTCAAATTAAAAATAAAATAAAGTATTAAAAATAATAAGAATCTAATTTCAAAATTTATTTAAAAATTTAGATTTAAATTATATTCTTATAATATGTAATAGTAACACTAATACCATGTAATATTTTCTTGTTACTATTTGTTTTAATGTTTTAAATATAATTTAGTTTAAAAATTTATATATATATTATACTTGTAAAAACGTAGGTTAACCCGACAAGACCCGCAACCCACATACTGATGGACTGAGTTAGCTATTTTCTGGTCCATAAAAAAATGAGTTAGCCCGACCTAACCCATTAAATTCCAAAGCATGTATAGATTAACCCGAATGAAGTGGTCAACCCGTATTGACAACTCTATTAAGTAATTTGTGTTTATTTTCTATTTATACATTTTGAACATATCAAGCATGTTTCAAAAAGTTTATCCTCTTGTTTAATCAAACAAGTGATACAAAACTTCAACAAAGATATTTATCTTCTTTTTAAAATTTCATAAAACTAAATACATAAAAAATGCATAATTATAATTCATCTTTAATAATATATTTTTATACTTACTTACAAATATACTTCATTTGAATGTAACTATAGAATTTTCACAATGTAGATAAAATCTAATTTTTAAAATATACGAAATGTATTCAAACCTAAATTAAATTATAGAGATGTTTCGTATCATTAATTTTTAAAAATTGACAATATAAAAATAATTACGTAAATTACACTTAAAAAAAAATACCTCAATCTCATGAAGTGGAGTGTTCAATCCGAAGCTTTTGCAAGGTACTCCATTTCTATTTACCAAAAACTTGTGAAATTCAGTAGGGATAGCTTCTCCTATGCCAAATTTTGACCTTAGATGCACAAATAGTGGATTTGCCCTTGGACCATTCACGATTATCTGTCATTATTATTATTCATATTGAAATTTAAAATAATTAAAAATAATAATAATATCTCACGCTATTTATTTAAAATCATTTCTCTTACTTTAAATTTGTTGTCCAGTTAACTTCACGTACTGAGAAATTACACACACTATCTATGTAGACAGAAGTTTTATTTGATTTCTTTTTATTTATGTCAGCGATGCGGCGATATTGAGTTTTTTTAAGGAGATCAAATATTCATTTTGATGGTGTTCAGAGATGATTTGAGGTGAATTTGAAATGACTTGATCATATGTATATCTCCACTGATTTTCAAGTATATATCCCCATGTATATCAGTGTATATGACACCAAAGTTATCTTCTTTATATCTGTGTATCTCAATGAAAAATTGTGCATGATAATACTCTAATATGTATATGACACCACATCTTTGTCTTCTTTGTATCAATGAAAAATTGTGTAAAAACATTGTGCATGATAATACTCTAATATGTATATGACACCACATCTTTACCTTCTTTGTATCAATGAAAAGTTGTGTATGGTATACTCTAATATACACATGTCATAGAGAGTTTCTAGGTTGTGACTTTTTATTTGAAACAAATCCAAATCACTTTTAATATTCAAGTGTTTCTAATCAATTTCAATAACACAAAGAAGAAAAGGAAAGTTGAAATTTGTTTTTTTTTTCCTTTTTCTCAATTTTTTATTTTGATCTTTGGTAATCTGAGTTGAAACTGACTACATTAATTTTTACAAAGGATATATAAAATTAGGAGGATAGTAACATAACACACACAAAAAAGGACAATATTGAATTAATTTCCTATTAAACCGTTGATTAAAACGAAAAAAAAAAGTTATTTGCTCTTAATATGCAAGGTGAAATTTAAAAAACCTTGTCGAATACTCGAAACTTAGCAGCACTAATTTGTTGTTCGCCCCCTGGTGGTGCTTTTTGTGCATTTCCTTTCTTGTCTGTTTCTTTCTTATCGTAGAGAAATGCGGCTATCTCCAACCCTACTAAAGTAATTATGTTTAATAGAGGATTTAAAACTATGTATCTCTCAAGTGATACATAATATTAACAAAAAGAGATTTAGTTAAGATACTTGATTACCTTGAGATTTATAATTGTCGTATAGATAATGAAGTAATTCGTACTGTTGCTTTGTCCACACAGAACTGAAATTAACGTATTCAAAATTTCAATTGTGTCTTGAGAAGACATTTTAATGTAAAGCACAATTATTAATTTTAAAGTAAAAGTGACCAAATGAATACCCTTGCTTAGGAACATTGACAATTACAACAACTTCCCCTCTAAAGCAACTCAGTGAGCGACCTCTTCCCTTTTCCTATAAAAAAAAAAATGAAAAACAATATTTCTGTTATAAATATTACACAAACATTCTTTTAATTTTGACTTTCTTTTCCCCAAATATTTGACAGCATTCATTAATAGAGTAATTTTTCTCAATTAACAAATATATTTGATCCAAACTAATTGTTCCTTTAGAAAAATCAAAAGACATTAACTTTCTTTTCAATTTCATCCTTATGGTTCAAAAAAAGCATAAAATCATTAATTGCTCATGTAAGAAAGGAATAAGGGTAATTAATCTCATAAAAAAAAATCTCTTTTATTAAATAATTTTCTTAATGATAATTATACTGTAACAACCCTGTAAATGGTAATAAAACTCAGTGATATAAAATCAGACGCTTATCTTTTCATATACTATAAAAATATAATGATTTTATAACTACACCCTTCATTTTTAAATCAATCATTTGCTCTTCATACACTATGTAAATCCTCCACAAATATAATGCCCCAAGTACAAATACACATCAACAATATCCTAATTTTTTTAGTTTTATATCTGAATTATCACCAAAATGTTTATTGAAATACATTTCAACTATCAGTTGATTATTTTTTCTACCTCAGATATCACCATAGTTAAGGTAGGAAAAATGAACAACAGATAGTTGAGGTGTGTTTTGATAACATTTATGATAGTTCAGGTAGAAACATTACATACACATGATAGTTCAGATAAGAAATTCACACATCTGATAGTTCAGACATGAAATTGAAATATGGGGATATTTTACCTTTCACTTGTTAAAATAGTCATACCTTAGCTTGGAAATCATAGATAACATGTTCTCCAAGTGGAGAGGTTTGGGCAGTGATAATGTTGGACGATGGAGATTTTGATACAAATGTTGATAAATTTGGTGAAGGAAAAGTGAAACCACCATGGATAAATGAAGATTTTGAGCTGAATTCAAGAGAGATCTTGTTTGAAAAATAAATACAAAGAGCCTTAGAGGATGCAGAAGAGTTCTTGGAGTTTGTTATTAATTTGGAATGTGATAGACCACTCAAAGGTGATGAAAGAATCATAGAGCTCATCATTATATTGATGTTTTTTCTTTGTTTTGCTCTTGGAGTTTGGACAAAGACTGACATTTATTTATATAACAGTAGATGCTCATTGGGTAATGTATAAGTGATTCTCATTATTCACGTTCTCAAAAAGTATAATTTCGACATAATTCAATAATTTTGATTAAAATCTTGTATATACCCTCAATACACATAACTAAACTCGTCATATATAATTAGCCCACGTACCTTTGGAGGGAGTACTAGTTCTATATGCTATTTCAACGTAATAAGCAAAGAATTTTTATGAAAAAAAAAGCTTAAAGATTGTTTGGGCGAAGAATCACTTTGACTTTAATTTCTCTTTAAATGACAGTACGTAGTATAACTTCAGGCAGAGAAGAACCAAATAACTCTTTATTCTTGTTTCCACCGACCGGGCTCCTTTTTTCCGTTTTCCTCTTTTTCTTTCTAAATAATTATTGATCAATTATGATTAAACAATTATTTAAACATAATGTTCCCAAATTTGGTCATGTTTGAAGAGAGAGAAAGGAATCTTATGGCCGACACTTAGAGACTATTGCTAGTCCCCAAGCGAATGACTTGGTCTCATAACGATCGTTCAATCATTCACGTCAGCGGAAGACTTAAAATAAAGTGACAATATGATGGGCAAACTCAATTAACAGTTTAACTTAATGAATAAAGGTCATGGGCCTACAAAGTCAAACTCAACATCTGTTACATAAAAGTAGATTTTATGAAAACTCAATTCAAGAAGTGAAGGACCTCAACATCAACTCATCATCTGCTAGTCTATAAAGCCTCTATCTCTATAGTCTAGATGGTACCATGACAGGTCATGGCTACCGCAAATAAAAGTGGCACTAACCCAAAAGCAAAAGAAATATAAATGATATCCTCCGAATGCAGGGGAGGACTCACCAATCAGTTATAGGGAGATAAGACCCTCAACGATGCGCCTGTTGATGATCAAAAGTACTTGTCTCTGCATCATGAGAAGATGCAGGCCTAAGTGGACGTTAGTACATGAAATATACTGGTATGTAAAATAGCTGGAAAGGGAAAGACATCATGCGAGATACTCAACTCAAACATCAACTTATCTTAGATATCAACTCAACTCAAGAGACTCAACTTGAAAGGTAAGGAACTCAATCATCATATTAGGATACCATCATAACCTATCTAGGAGTTTCTCTAATCAACAATAATCACCTATGAGCCAGTGATGATACAACGAAGCGATGTCTTGCCACATTCATCCAGTACCTTGTCGGGGTAAAGTACATCCCATCTGTGGATCCACAATAAATAACATCAAGTTCTCTTTTGGGACAAAAGGGAAACATTCAATTTTATGGTTCAATCCTCTCCTATGCTGGCTACGTAGTTATTGAGATTGAGTTGTTGTTACTCTTACTCAATTCGGTACTCAGTGCTCCTCCCAGTACTCAACATGCTCATAAGACAACAATCCCATCAGTTAACTTATTCAATTCGTTTCATTAGGCATTATCAACTCAACTTATTACATCAACCATCAACTTTTTGGTTAGGAGCATTATCTTAGGATTAATTTCATCATCTTTAAGACTCAGGGAACATCAAGTTTCATTAACATCATCATCAACACTATCACATTACTATCACAATCACAGTCACATTCACGTTCATACTGTCAAGGCTCTAGGTCATCTTCTAAGTTTATCCTTACAAGTTTTAGTAAATAAAAACCTACGGTTTATGTTCAATATAGGAATTCAAAATCATTTGTTCAAGAACACAAGTTTATAGAAATAATTAATTATACAGTATAAGCAAAATAAGTTAAACATTCATAGAAGTTTTCAAGATATATGCAATCATAGGAACATCAATGTCATCATAACTCATCAATCACTATCATGGGGCACATGATAGGACAATCTCATACTTTAGGTTAGCTTTACATACCTGAGAATCGACGAATAGTCGAATTCGCAAGAAATTGACCTCAGTCCTCGGAATCCTAACTCTTTCTTCTCTTCTTCGCTCAAAGACTCTACTTAATTTTTAGCGTACGGTACTTTAGAATGGGTTTAGAAATCCTTTTTAGGCAAAAAATGACCTATATTGGTCATGTTTCGAGTTTAGAAGGGATGGAGAAATTTCTGAAATGCCCCTCCAACAATTAAAATTTTTTAACTTCTCTGGTACAGTTGAGTGAACCAGGTACGCAACGCGGACCAGTCGCGTACCAGTATATTTTTTTCAAACAATTTTTGATCAATTTTTTAATCCCATAGAAAATTTTGGAACCCCAGTTAAGTGCAAATCCGCGACAAGTTCGCGATGCGGACATGTCGCACACTTTTCTGGAAAATGCATTTTCGTTTCAAAAAATTATCTTTTGATCCAGTTGCTCTAAAATCAATCAGGATCATTTTTCCATATAAGTTTTCATGTTGATCACGTTTTCGGCCTCTTAGGAAGATGCATTTTCTCATCTAGGGGTATTTTGGTAATTTTATTGGGTGTAATGTTATCTCCCCTTTGAATCATTCATCCTCGAATGAAGAGTAAATAAATATAGACTCGATGCACGAATAACAATCAAGACTCACTTAATCAATCAATCAACCAGTCAAACTCTCAAGACAATCAAACATCAACTCTAGGATAGACAATTTAATATATATCAAGGGTGAGGACATTACCTCAGACATTCTCATCATTGGACATGAATAGATGCAGATATTTGGCTTTGATATCATCCTCAGCTTCCCACGTGGCTTCATCAATAAATTAATTTATCCATAGGACTTTGACGGGGGCTATCTCTTTGTTTCTCAATTTGTGAACCCGACAATCTAGGATCTGAATTGGAACCTCCTCATATGACAAGCTATATTTCACTCTGATACTCTCAATAGGGACTACCAATGAAGGATTTCCCAAGCATTTCTTCAGCATTGAAACATGAAAGACTGGGTGAATCATGCCTAACTCAGGAGGCAACTTTAACTCATACTCAACATTCCCAAGTTTCTTCACAATGTGGTAAGGACCGATATAGCGGGGACTTAGCTTTTCCTTTTTACCAAATCTCATAACACCCTTCAGGGAAGACACTTTCAAATACACTTAATCATTCACCTCAAACTCTAAATCTCTTCTTCTCATGTTAGTATAAGATTTTTGGCGAATCTAGGCAATCTTCAATCTCTCTTTAATAACCTTCATAATCCTCTGCAGTGTCTGTCGTCTTAACAACCAAGAAGTTAGCTGATTTAGTCATCCTATCCACAATCACCCATATTGAATCATGTTTCTTTTAGGACCTCGACAATCCTATGATGAAATCCATATTGATCATCTCTCACTTTCATTTAGGGATCTCAAAGTTCCGAGTCAATTCACATGGCCTTTGGTGCTCAACTTTAACCTGTTGGAAATTTGGGCACTTAGAGATAAATTCAGCAATATCCTTCTTCATTTCACTCTACCAATAAATCTCTCTCAAGTCGTGGTACATTTTGGCAGCGCCAACTAGAGCTGTGAGCTTCAACCATAATTCTATCTCGAACACCATCAACATTCAGAACACATAATCTATTCTGGTATCTCAACACATCATCTCTCCCTTTGGAGAAAACCATCACCTTCTGTTTATGGACAACTTCCTTCAATTAAAGTTAGACAAGATCTTAATCTTGCTTTTCTTTCACGTCCGCTACTAGAGATGATGCAGACCCATTCTGAACATTAATCCCACCTTTGTTATATTCTCCTCAAGTTGTACTCCCAGTCGAGCCAATCTATGCCCCTCCTTAGCCAATTCTTTCCTTCCTCCACGTGGGCAGTTCTACCCATAGATAAGCTACTAAGAGCATCAACAACAATGTTAGATTTACCTGGATGGTAGAGAATGTTCATGTCATAGTCCTTGAGCAACTCTAACCATCTCTTCTGCCACAGATTGAGCTCTTTCTGGCAAAAAATATATTGCAGACTTTTGTGGTAAGTGAACACATCCACATACACTCCGTACAAATAGTGGCACCAAATCTTAAATGCAAATACCACCATTTCTAACTCAGGATCATGAGTTGGTTAGTTCCTCTCATGAACCTTAAACTGTCCGGAAACATAGGCTACAACTTTACTTTTCTGCATCAATACACCCCTTAATCCCACTCTTGAGGCATTGTATTAAATTACAAATCCATCAGTCCCTTCAGGCAAGGTCAACACTAGAGCAGTAGTCAGCCTTGTTTTCAATTCTTGAAAGCTCTTCTCGCATTCATCAGACCATTGGAACTTGACCTTCTTCTTAGTTAGTCTAGATAATGGTGAGGATAGAGATGAAAATACTTTAACAAATTTACAGTAGTAGCCTGTCAACCCCAAGAAACTTCTTATGTCAGTCGATGAGGTTTGTCTGGGTCAGCTCTTAACCGCCTCAATATTTTGAGTATCCATTCTAATTCCTTCACCCGAGACTATATGGCCTAGAAAAGCCATAGACTTGAGCCAAAACTCGCACTTTGAAAATTTTGCATACAACTCATTCTCTTTAAGAGTCTGAAGGACGATCCTGAGGTGATTGGCATGCTCCTCTTCATCTCTAGAATACACTAGAATATCATCGATAAACATAATTACAAACATATCGAGATACTGTCTGAATACCCTATTCATCAAGTCCATGAAGGTTGCAGGTGTATTTGTCAGCCCAAAGGACATTACCAAGAACTCATAGTGATCATATCGGGTTCGAAAAGCCATCTTTGGGATGTCATATCCTCTTACTTTCAACTGGTGATAGCCTGATCTCAGGTCTATCTTAGAGAAAACAGTGGCACTCTGGAGTTGGTTGAACAAGTCGTCTATCCTTGAGAGGGGATACTTATTCTTGACTATTACCTTGTTCAACTTACGGTAGTCAATACACATTCTGAGGGATCTATCTTTCTTTCACACGAATAGGACAGGAGCACCCCAAGGAGAAACACTTGGCCTAATAAAGCCTTTCTCTAACAAATTTCTCAGTTGCTCTTTCAACTCAGCAAGAACCATTCTATAGGGCAGAATAAAAATGGGATAAGTATCGGGAAGAACATTAATTCCAAAGTCAATCTACCTATCAGGAGAGACTCCGGGAAGATCTTTAGGTAACACTTTGGGAAAATAATTCACAATTAGAACTGACTCAAAAGTAAGAGGCTCTACATCATCAGTCTCAACTCGCACAAGGTTAGATATATCCTTTGGAGATTAGCCTTCTGGACCTAAGGTGGGAAATAAACTTACCCTGAGGTGCAACATAATTTCCTTTCCACTCTAGGATAGGTTCATTCGGGAATTAGAATTTAACAATTCTAGTCCTACAATCGATGGAGGCATAACAAGTATAAAACCAATCCATGCCAAGAATCACATCAAAGTCAACCATTTCTAACTCTACCAAGTCATCCAAAGTATTCCTATGATAGACGGATACTACACAGCCTCTATAGACCCTCTCGGCTAGGACATACTCACCAGTAGCAATGGAAACAACAAAAGGTTCAAGCAAACACTCAGGAGGAATCTCAAATATATTGGCCACATAGGGAGTCACAAAAGATAGAGTGACACCCGGATCAAGTAATGCATAACAATCAAAGGTAAAGACTCAAAGCATACCGATGACAACATTTGGTTCAACTTCTTGATCTTGTCAATTTTCTATTGCATATAGGTGGTTTGTCCCTCCACTTGTACCGGTAGAAGTACCCCTCTGGTTACTGTTGGTTGGGGGTGCTAAAGAGGACAGTTCTTTGTTACCTCCATCACCCCACCTCTTCATAGGACACTCATTTTGGAAATGGTCAGCCTATTCACATTTATAGCAAATATTTGTGTCCTCACACACTCACCTAGGTGGAGTTTTCCATACTTGTCACACGGTGGTTTTCCCTAAAACCTTGAGTCACACTAGCTTGGGATTGAGAACCCTGAGCTCTGAAATTTGAATGATCATGAGATTTATAATCACTGCTACAAAATTGTCAAACGGGCTGCATCACTTTTTTCGTCAAAAGCGACGGAAAAACGATGCAGTCACTTCCGTCGCTTTTTTGCTCGTCGCTTTTCAAAAGTGCGGACAACATCGCAAAAAAGCAACGAACGACATCACAAATGTTTTTTAAAAAAAAAATCAAAAGCGACGGACTAGGTGACACTGTCCGTCGTTTTTTTGTATTTTTTTAAAATTTCCAAAAAAGTGATGGACGTAGGGACCCTATCCGTCACTTTTCTGGAATTATTTTTTAAAAAAATATAAAAAAATGATAGACAAAGGGACAATGTCCGTCACTTTTCTAGAAATGTTTTTAAAAAAATTTACAAAAAAGTGACGGACAAAGGGACTCCATCCGTTGCTTTTTTTGCAACTTTTTTTATCTTGCAGTTTCTGCTGCCCACCTGCATTAAAATTTAAATTCAATACATATCAATACAATTCAATACAAGACCATCAACAACTACAATATACAAAATACGTAATAATAAGCACAATTAAACATTAAAAACAAAGAAATTCATAATTTACAAAGTTTTAAATTGTTTCAAAGTTTACCAAATATTCTAAATTGTCCAAAATTTAAATAGAAGGGAACTAAAGATCAAAGTTAAACTTACCAAATCATAAAGTTCAAGTTCTACATTATATACAAGTTCAAAGTTCCCCAAAAATGTTCAAGTTCTACTTAAAATCCTAAATTCAAGTTCTAATAAAATTAAATCTAAGTTCAACTTAAATAAAATATTCTAAAGTTCAAGTTTTAAATTATATCTAATCAAAATTCACAACTTTAACTTCAAAATTAAATTTAAGTTCAGCTTAAGAAATCGTAAAGTTCAAATTTTATACTACATTCAACTTAATTCAAAGTTCACAACTTAAAATTCAAATTCCAAATTAAATGTAAGTTCAAGTTAAACACTACTAAAGTTAAACTTAACAAATCCTAAATTCAAGTTCTACATTAGATACAAGTTCAAAGTTCACAAATAAAGTTCAAGTTCTAAAATCCTAATTTTCAAGTTCTAATGAAATTAAATCTAACTTCAACTTAAATAAAAAATCCTAAAGTTCAAACTTAAGAAATATTCATTACAGTTCAAATTTTATATTACATTCAACTTCTAATAAGTTCACAACTTAAACTATTCAAGTTCCAAATTAAATCTAAGTTCAAGTTTAAAACTACTAAAGTTCAACTTAAATAAAAAAAATCCTAAAGTTCAAGTTTTAAATTATGTATAGCTAATCAAAATTCACAACTTGAAGTTCAAGTTCTATAAAATCTCAAAGTTCAAGTTCAAAATTAAATTTAAGTTCAACTTGAGAAATCTTAACGTCCAACTTTTATACTTCATTCAACTTAATTCAAAGTTTACAACTTAAAATTCTAGTTCCAAATTAAATCTAATTAGTTCAAGTTAAACACTACTAAATTAAAGTTAATTAAACTTAACAAATCCTAAAGTTCAAGTTCTACATTATACAAGTTCAAAGTTCACAAATAAAGTTCAAGTTCTAAAATCTTAAATTCAAGTTCTAATGAAATTAAATCTAACTTCAACTTAAATAAAAAATTCTAAAGTTCAAACTTAAGAAATACTAATTAAAGTTTAAATTTTATATTACATTCAACTTCTAAGTTCACAACTTAAAATATTCAAGTTCCAAATTAAATCTAAGTTCAAGTTAAAAACTACTAAAGTTCAACTTAAATAAAAAATCCTAATAAATTTCAAGTTTTAATTATATCTAATCAAAATTCAGTTCAAGTTCTAAAATCCCAAAGTTCAAGTTCAAAATTAAATTTAAGTTCAACTTAAGAAATCCTAAAGTCCAACTTTTAAATTATATCTAATCAAAATTCACAACTTGAAGTTCAAGTTCTAAAATTCTAAATTTAAGTTTTAAATTATATCTAATCAAAATTCACAACTTGAAGTTCAAGTTTTAAAATCCCAAAGTTAAAGTTCAAAATTAAATTTAAGTTCAACTTAAGAAATCCTAAAGTCCAACTTTTAAATTATATCTAATCAAAATTCATAACTTGAAGTTCCAGTTCTAAAACAAATCACAACTAATTCAACAACAATTCAATTCCAACTAAAGTACCTAATTTACAATCCCATTCAATAAATCCCAAATTCAAACTAAAACCCTAAAATATTTATTCACTAATAATTCACACAACACATACAAATTAACTATGCTAATTTCATAACAATAGTATTCTAATACAAAAGTATTCAATTCATAATCTAATTTCAAAAACTAAAATTTAAAGTATAGCCATAAAAACAAAACAATAATTTCATTCACATATTCACAATGAACAATACAAAATAAGTTGTGTAATATCATAATATCAACAAGATAAGTGAAATAAACTAGTTAATAAGTTAAAAAATTCATAATTTTTAAAGAACAAAAATATAACTAAAAAATATACTAAAATGGAGCAAGAAGAAGAAGAAAATCAGTACCTAAGGTTGATGGGAGGGGCACCGGAGTGGCAAACTGTGGCTGGTGTTCGACGGCGGCGTTCGACGGTCAAAGGCCGAAATGGGGCGAGGGAGGGGCTAGGGTTTGTAAAGAGAGAGAGAGGGAAAAATTTTAGGAAAGGGAAAACAATGGGGCAAGTGAAGGATGAAATGGCCATTTATATTAGGGAAGGGCGACAGAGGGCGTCGCCCAGTCCGTCGTATTTCATTAAATGGATTAAAAGAAGACAAGTAATTGAATAATGCATATGGGCATGTAATGAGGTACGAAACTATCATAAAATGATATGCTAAGATAATCATATTCCATTCTTAAAGAATAAGAACTTTTTGATAAATTCTATAGATACAGATTCATTCCCTGAAGTGAATGTGATGGTATTTAATAAAACTTCTCGAATATGTACTTTATCATGATGGAATCACGACTCACCTTTAGGAGAGATAGAACAATTGAGAAAAAATAAAGTCGAAATTTACTTGCAGATTAATAAATTTAAAATTTGCTCATATTATAATAAATAAGAAATTTACTAAATCAAAAGACACATGTCATGATAAATTTTGGAGTTTACTTATTAGGCATATATTAAAGAAATAAAAGATTCTTTAAGAATTCTTTATATTGCTTGTTCTCATGATAAGTTGATTGGATCAACTAATATTGGGGTTGAATTCCCGAAATTTTGAAAGTATGATAGGTGAATATAGACCCGCTCACTGTCGTGTGATATATGGAATAGTTGCATCTATAAGAGTTATCACATGTGCATCTATTGTCAACCTAAAGTTTGACATTCACAAAATTATTTGTGCAAAATAACCGAGTTAGGAGTACATCTTTCAAAATATGAAATCAAGACAATTTATCTTGATAATATTGATAAATATCTAAGATAATGTGACATTAAATATCTTTGGTAATGGTTAATCATTGCTTATGAGGACAAAGTTTCATGGTCTAAAATATGATAAATTACAGATTAAAGTGTACATCAGACTAATAAATTATAATCAATTTTCCTCATAATTGTCTTATGATCAGGGACCATATAATTTTCATCTAATAAATTTAATGTGCGGTATTAATAAATATACCATGATGTATTAAAATAAAGTCTCCAAAGTAGATTAGAATATATGTTAGTTTGTCTAACATAGAAGGGAAATAAGAAGCAACTAAGAGTTACAAATGATCCACTGAAAGTTCCTGAAAGACAGAGTTTACGATACGCATGAAGCATGATAGACTAATTAATTTTAAATAAAATGATCAATAAAAAAAGGGAGGAGCAATGATCAAAATAAACATAACAATGAGGTAATATGCTCTTGAAGAGCCTACAACAAAACACGTTATGAAACTTTATGAGAGGAGTATGTACCTGAAAATAATTAAGTGATGAGATCTCAATAGTTTACGTCACAATACAAAATGATAAAAATGATATATTATCGATAATATCTTTGGTACAATATAACACAATATTGTAAAAGATTACGAGGATCTGAATTCTACAATCTATTAAAGCATACTCTAATTATCAAGTGGAATGATATATCTTGATAAGCATAAAACTTATTTAACTTTCAATCTAAATACTAGAAAATATCATGCATTTAATATTAGATTTTGTCACTTGACAAAATTGATATGAAAAATCTGAAGAATTTAAAATATATGAAACATATACAAGTTCTTGAAAAACTTATTTTGTAATCCTTATTGGTTAAATCAGTTAAGGATCTTTGTATTGTTATACAAGTTGATTACTTGAATTGGAACGGTTGAAGAGTTTTCAAAAGGCGATAGATTATTTTCTTAAAGAAGTTGAAATAAGAAACTTGCAAGATTCTTTGATCCTAAAGAAATGAATCATAAAAGGACATGAAACAAAACACATTTAACCAAATCTTTTATACATACATGAGCTCCAAAAGAATGGTAATATCAATGTGTAATAGATTCATTTGAGTGATAATATGGATGATTTATTCACCAAATGTAACACCCCATAAATCTATTCATATGATCCAAAGTTTTTTCGTCGTAAGTATATAAGCTTGAACCTAGCGATGACTTAATGTACCTATATTTTAAGGCTCATTCTTATAAATGTAAAGAGAATTAGAAGTGAATTAGGGTCATAAGAGACCTCTAGTACTTAGTTGAGTTCAAAACTTCCCTATCGATTGAGTTTTTCGCATTAGATTATGCAAGGGTTAACTTTAAATTACCATAACTCTTAACACACAAAGGATTAGGTAGATCGTGATCTACCAATTAGAGGTCTTTGAATTAGCTTGACAACTCCATCAATTTTATCTTATTTAGAGTTCAAAATCAAAAGTTATGACTATTTTACTACGGACTGCTAGAGCAAAGTTGAACTATGAAACATATATACGGGTTGTGGTTTGACTTACAGCACGTACTATTAACTCATGGAAAAACATTAAAAAGTCCATTTTCGAGTCCCAAATTTGATAGATCCATCTACAGGTCGTAGATGCTTCTACGAGCCGTAGATTGGGCTCGTGGAATTAATCCAAAAACCTTGAATTTTACCTAAAAATTTATGATATGGTTCCTACGGGCCGTGGAAGTTTATACGGGCCATAAGTGGGCCCATGGATGACTTTGACAGCTTTTTAAGAAGGGTAATTTTTGTCTTTTTCCACCCTTTCAAAGCCTTAACTTGATATTTTTATATCTAAACAAGTCCTATATCATATCTATTTAGTCTATTTACGTTCAAAATATCTTCTCCAACTTAGAGCAAGGTTCCAAGGGAGAAAAAGACTAGGGTTTGAAGTGAAAACTTGAGAATTCTTTCAAGATGTTCCAAGACTCAAACTTCTAGGTATATAAGGCTACTCATAGCGTTGAATTGAGTTCATCCACGTGCCCCACATGTTGATTTCTTGTACTTAAGTTTAATTTGAGTATAGAGATTGTGAAAGTGTTGAGTCTCCATGCATGTTTTCTTTAAAGGTTTTCTTGTAACTATATACTTTATGTATCTTTACATGCTTGATGATCATCATGAATTTGTTTTACTGAATGAATATTCTTATGCAAATTATCTCATAAACACCAGATATTCTTTATATAAGAATTGCATGAAAGAACCTAGGAATTGAGTTTAAAGCCTTAATTTGAGAATGTTGACTGTAATTGTGATGTAAGCATGATGATAGATTGATAGAACTTGATCGTCCTATGAGTCTGCAAGTTGAACTCTAAAGATTGGTCTAAGTTGAAAATCCTCTAACATGATTGTCTAATTCATTCTTGAAAGGTCGATAGGATTGATTGGTTGAATTATTTGAAAGATGTGATAGAGATTGATTGTTTATGAGCATTGAGTCTTGGGAGGAGTATCAAGTACTGAATTGAGTAAGAGTTAATCCAACTCAAACTCATTAACTACGTTGCCAAGCGTAGGTGAAGATTGAACCGTTAAGTCGAATGTTTTCTCTTGATTAGGTCCCTGAAAGAATAAAGGATGTCGATTGCCAAATCCATTTATGGATTCAATTTGTTCTTAACCCGATAAGATATTGAACAATTTTGACAACATCAACGAGATTGTTGTACGATCACTGGCTCATAAGTGATTGTTGTCGGATAAGAGAAACTTCTATAAAAGTTCTACACTGATAGTACTCTAATTTGATTGGATTGGATTGGAATTGACTTGGACTGGATTGGTACTGATGGGTGATGAGTCATGAAAATGCGACTCTGATAACACTTTTAACTAGGAACTTTTGTGATTTCAAAAAGACAAATTATGTGTTTAATGTTTCGTTTAGTGTTATTTTTAGGAAATCAGGTTGAGGCATGGATACAGACAAAAAAGAAGTAGAAAATGAAGAAATATCGCTGCTAGGCTCACACAGGCACCCTCACCGGCTGTGTGAGCTTGCATGGGTCATGAGAGGTGTCGTACATGATGGCAGTGAGCAATACAGGCCGAGGTAAACTGAAAAGAACCAAGTGAAACCTTACGGAAGGCCTCATGGTTCGTGCACACCTTCACAAATCGTGGAGTTGATCATGAAGGGAGGCAGAAAGTCCAACGAAAATTACACCAGAAAATGCCGCCAAGTGAGAGCACACGGCACCCTTTATGGATCGTGTGAAGGTCCACGGACCATTTTTCCAGCCGTGAATAGAGGTAGAAAGTTCGAGTTGAAATTGCTCCAAACATTGTGCCAAGTGAAACCACACGGGACCCATAATGAGCCGTGTGGATTCTCATGGGTCGTATGCCTGGTCGTGAAGGGAGGCAAAAACTTTAACTGAGATTGCACTGGAAGATTGTCGCCAAGTAAAGCCACATGGACTCATCATGGGCCGTGTGGCATCTCACGGACCATTTTCCCATCCGTCCATAGAGGCAACAACTTTAGTTGGACCTGCATAGAAAATGTTGCCAAGTACAATCTCATGGACCGTCTCACAGACCGTGAAGTGTCTCACGGTCTGTGTAGTTATCATCATCCATGCCGAAACCCGAATTTCCTATTTTAGTTCGGATTAGGTTTTAGCTAATATATATATGTGTGTGTGTGTGTGTAATTTTAGATTATTTTTATTATTAGAAAAATGTTGGAGACCAAATTATACGAGAGAACGACATTCTTGAGCTATTTTTATTGAATTTGTGGTTTTGCATCCGTGCATTTGAGATTCTGATCCATAAATTCGCTATGCATTTAATTGTATGTGTTGAGTATGATCTTTTCATCTTCTTATAATTCGATTTCTTCAATTATGCTAGGCTAAATCCACAACTAGGGTTGTGGGAACCATGCCAACCAACTAAGATAGGCAAATTTAGGGTGGAAGTCGATTGTGATCGTCGTGCATATCATAGGAGGTCTTCAATTTCATATAAACCTTAATGAGTCGACGTATTAGGGTAGGCGTATTCGTTACATGCCCGAAAGGAATGTAATGATTAGGAAAAGAATCCTATGACAGAATTCGGAGTTGTTAACCTAGTCTAAGTGCTCGAGACTGGCGGTGAGAGCATCCTGGGGTTTAAAGCAAGGGATAAAAAGGGTAACCATTCTGAGATTGGAAAGTGATGAATGACAGGAAACTAAGAGGGACCGAAAGGTGAATTAGGTGTTAACTATTTGTTTACTCTGTGTGTGTGATTGCAATCGCGATAGCCTTATGTTTGAATATTGAAGTTGGTAGTATGGGGATCGCAATCCTAGTCTAGTAATAGATTGTTGAACACCAGTAGTCGCTTTAGATAATTAATTAGTAGGATAATTTTGATTACTAGTCTTTATATCACTCCAAAGCCCCCCTTTATATTATGTATTTTTATTCTAGAAATAGTATTACACCTGGAACTAAGTGCTAGTGGCTTTATTTTCACGCATTCCCTATGGGATCGACCCCAACTCTTGTTGGATTTTATATTTGGTCAACGACCGCTTTGCACTTCACTTGAGGTGTGAATTTAGGCGTATCAATGGGTCATTATCTACTCTTTATTCTTGCTTTTGATAGACATTTGACATTCCGAATTGGGTTTTTTTATATTTTGATTTGAGTTATATGAGTTGATAGTATTCTACCTTGATATCTATTTCATTCAACCATTTTACATACTCGTACATTCCATGTACATACATCCATTTGGACTGCAATATTTTATAATGCAAAGAAAGGTATTAGGGATCATCAATAGGTGCATCATTGAGGATCTATTCGCATTCAACTAATTGGTAAGACCTCCTTGCTTTCGGAGGATTTCCATATCACTATCATCTAGCTATTAGAGTTTAGTATTTTATTTCCTTATGATTGAGGTATCCATGGCCTGTCATGGTACCATCTAGATAGTAGTGATAGGGGCTCTATATACTAGATTGTGAGTTATTGATTTGATAAAATTTTGGCTAATTTCTTTCTTACTAGTCTTGTGATAGGATTGGTTGGCCTACGACCTTTATCTATAAAATTTTGATTGTCATATTCCTATTAAGCTATTTCTTAATTGTTAGTTGATGTCTTCTATTATTAGATTGTGATTGAATGAATGTGATAAGGCTAAGTGGTTCGCTTGGGAACTAGTAAAAGTCTCTAAGTGTTGGCCACACCAAGGGTATCCTCTCGGGGTGTGACAAATTTGGTATTAGAGCACAGAGTTAAGTGCTCTAAGGTATCTATGAAGTTGTGTCTATAAGATCTTATTTATGATTGTGAGGGCCCCACTTCTATAACTGGGGGACTATTGACATTTAGGAAGAGTTTTCTTTTTTTCAAATTTTGAATTGTGCCATAGAGCTATCCCCTAAGAAATCTACGATGATTTGTGTATCGCTCTAAACCTTTCGACTATGTCTAACCTATGAGGTGATAGAGACATTAATTTTTAGATCCTTACCAATGAGTTCCTCTGCGATAAAGCAATCAGATTGGTGAAGAGACTACACTAGGCTTGAGAAAGGTTGATTATTGTGTGGAGTGATTGATTCAAAAGAAAGCACTCTTATTCATATGAATTGTGCATTTGAGCAAGAACAAGATTCACTCAAGACTATCTAAAAACTTGCTTCTAACTTTATCTGTGAGAGAAGAACTTATATCTCTAAAAAGAGTAAGCCTAACAGTATGATTTGAGGTCTTGTAAACCATAAGTAAAATTGTCATCCTAGAGCTAGAAGAACGATGATGGAAAGAAAGAGACCAGATAGTAAGAATGGTGGTTGATTTAGGCTTGTAACTAGAGTTATGTGTCTATTAGGTAAGTAATATGGTGATGATTAAGTTCCCATAAGTTTTGACGAAAGGGTAGTAAGTGCCACCTGATTTTTCTCCTAAGGAGATATAGAGAAAGAGTTATTGTTGGGGTGAGTTAGAGTAGCTCAGACTAGGAAGAGGGTTATGTTTATATATTAACACCTTGCATAATGATAGCTTGGGAAGATTGAAATTTAATGATTTTGATGTTGGTAGGATCCTAAGATCTATGGATTGTAGGTGAGACTACAGGTCATAGGTAAGCTTCGTGGATTGGAACTAGTGAAAGTGGAAAGTTGAAGGATTTTTAGAAGTTAACTTACGAGATGTCAGAATGGACCGTATAAAAACCCACGACCCATCAAAAGGTTCATAGAAAGGAGCCCTGAGGGACCCAAAATTTTTCTAAGTCTGGAATATTTCTACGAGAGGACTCATGGTCCGCATGAGAAATGATGAGTCATCATGTATGTTCATGGATTAGAAGCTACAACTCCAGTTTCTCCACTTTTGTGACACATGTTTCTACGAGCCAAGTCATAGTCCTTAGATTTAACCACTACCTATAGACGGGGTCTCATGGATGACTTTGTCAATTTTAATGAAGGGTACGAAGTGTTTTCAAGGTTATAGATCTAAACTAGGCTTATGATTCTAAAGTGAGAGCCCCATGAGATTTAAAGAGTTATGTACTTAGCTAGATAAGGAGGTATAGTGAATGAGTAAGTGATATTTGAGTTGTGAAGATAGGATATGTTGATTGAGTATTCGCTATGAGATTTTAGTGGGTTTCCTATGTTTCTACTCTTTACCTAGTAGTTATAATTAGTTGGTATAATATGAGAGAAGTGTGTGATGCACATGTTAGCACTAGACCCTAAGCTTGAACTTTGAGGAGTAGTGTGAAAAAGGAGAGATAGCATTATGAAATTGATAGTCTTAGTTGGAGATTTGCTCTAAGAGTCTTGCTATAGTATGGGTTCGATATTAAGATGTTGACTTACAAGGAATGTGATGCTACAAGTATGGTAGAGGCATCCCTTTGATGGAGATGGTGAACTGAGGATGAAACACTAGAAAAAATTGAGGCTTAAGATATGCATTCGCGACAGTGTAAAATTATGTGAAGCTCTAAGTTATGACTTGCTATGAGAACCTAGAGAGTATATTTGAGTTGTCAATATGGTGTGGGATGATGTAAGAATTCTTTGTGGTCCTGAGTAATTAATTTGGTTGAGGCTTATGAATAGATGATGATGAGTTTTCCATTAGAGTCTAAGTTTTATACGATTAAATTATGGGAGCACAGAAGGTGAGTGTTAGCAGGAAAAAAGAAAAGGTTAGATTGTAAGAGTTGTGGAAAGTGGTTATGTACACCAATAAGAGCAACAGGTATAGAAAGATTCTATAGAGACAGGAGGAAGCTAAGAGTGGTATCTTTGAAGAGAGTCTTAGTGGTTATTCTATATTTGTGACTATAGTATAAAAAAAGAGTTTAAGAGGTTCTTGTGGATAGTGAAGTGATTCCCTGACTGTGTGGAGATATGTACTTATAGCTTAGTAGAGAGAATTGATTCTCAAACTTAGAGAGATGACCTTTGAGAAAGGGGGAGATGATGAACTAAAGTAGATTTTGAGTTTTCATTAGTGATGGGTTGATCAAGATGAGACATCAATTCTTTGTCATCTAATATATTCCTTATACTTAGTTAAGGTGATATTCCATTCTTGTCTGGTGAATGGCTATCATGCCTATGACCTAGTCTCATGCATCACATATTGATTTTCATTCATGTCAAGTTTTGAGGATGAGAAACAATAACTTCATTCGATGATTTTGAACTTACATCATAGATTTAAGACTTTCCAGCCCTATGTTGAATAAGATATGATTTGAGTTTTACACTATACATTTCTATAAACTTGAAATGAGTCACAAAAGACGAGGGAGATTGTACTTCATTATGAACATTCTTACATAAGATTTCTTATTGAATCATGCTAATAATGTCTCGTTTAAGCCTTTTCAGTGATCTTTCTTTATAGTCTTGATAGAGATGTTGATGATATTAAAGGACTAATGGTTGAAGAGAGAGAATGAGTGTTCCTGATTCTGATAATGATGTTGTACTAATTCTATTTAAGGTTATACACGTGGAGGGGGAATTAGAAAAATTTGGATGTGTGTGATAGATAGGTAAGAGAATATTAGTATCTCTCATGATAAGAGTTCATGCGATTGAGAGTATAAATGTGCTATGGTAGGTTTAAAGATTCTCAAGTGATGTTGACCTTAAAGAGGCCATAGTGGTTAAAGTGATAGTCTTGATTGTGTGGTTTCCATTATATGAGTGTATTAAAATGATGAAAATAAGCAGTGTTCTTTATGTAAAGGTCACTATAGAAATATGGACTTAAATTTTAAAGGGCTAGATTGATAAAAGTATGATCATCTTAGGACTAGAACTTTGGGACTTAGATTTAGGCTTGAATGGAATAAGAGGATGTGGTTAGCTTCAGCTGATGAAGTGAAGTGCCATAAAAGAGAGCATAGTTGAGATAAGGTGCAAAGCTTGAGAGTTATCTATAGAGTCTTGTATATCGTGATGGTTCCATTCTCGAATTGGAGTTAATGACCTTCTTCTTGAGTTCTAATGACTGATGGTCGAAATATTTAAATTATTTGAGTTGATTGAGTTCTGATGTTCTATTCATGTCTGATGGTGAGAATTCCTAAGGTAATATCTCTATTCTTGATCTGACCCGATTTATTTATTTTGAATTTGATGTGTGACTGTCCAGATTGGTTGATTGTGATTCATTGATATGATAGAGTCTTGACTGTTACTCATGCCTTGAATTCATCCTTGGTCTGCTCATCATTTGAGGATGAATGATCCCAAGGGGGAGATATTGTAACACCCCATAACTCTATTCATACAATCCAATTTTTTCATCGTAAGTATATAAGATTGAACCTAGCGATGACTTAATCTACCTATATTTTAAGGCTCATTCCTATAAGTGTAAAGAGTATTAGACATGAATTAGGTTCATAAGAAACCTCTAGTACTTAGTTGAGTTCAAACCTTCTCTATCGATTGAGTTTTTTACATTAGATTATGCAAGGGTCAACTTTAAATGACCATAACTCTCAGCACAAAAAGAACTAGGTGGCTCATAACTAACCAAATAAAAAGACTTTGAATTAGCTTTCCAACTCCACCAATTTTATCTCATTTGGAGTTCAGAGTCAAAAGTTATGACCATTTTACTACGGACTACCAAAACTGAGTTGAACTATGAAATCTATATACGGGTCGTGGTTTGACTTACAACCCGTACTGTTAACTCATGGAAAAATATCAGAAAGTCCATTTTTGAGTCTCAATTTTGATGAATCCATCTACGGGTCGTAGATGCTTCTACGGGACATAGATTAGGCTCGTGGAATTGATCCAGAAACCCTGAAGTTTGCCCAAAGATTTACGGGATGGTTCCTACGGGTCGTGGAAGTTTATTCGGGCCGTAAGTGGGCCCATGGATGACTTTGACAGCTTTTTAAGAAGGGTTATTTTGGTGTTTTTCCACCCTTTCAAGGCCTTGACTTAATGTTTTTATACCTAAAAAAGTTCTAAAGCATATCTATTAAGTCTATTTACGTTCAAAATACCTTCTCCAACTTAGAGCAAGGATTCAAGGGAGGAAAATGCTAGGGTTTGAAGCGAAAACTTGAGAATTCGTCCAAGCTGTTCCAAGACTCAAACTTTCAGGTATGTAAGGCTACTCATAGCATTAGATTGAGTTCATCCACGCGCCCCACATATAATGACCCGTTAGGTCATTTTGAGAATTAAGCCTCTTGTTTTCCAAAAATATCATTCTTTTAAATTTTAAAGGAGTTATTTATATTATTCGATAATTTTTGTTACTGAGTTGAAGGGTAATTTTAGATAATTAATTTAATTGATGGATTAAAAT
>JBCEWC010001491.1:0-40711 GCA_038996855.1 Solanum aculeatissimum | reverse complement strand
CTTAGTCAAACCCATACTTGTTCAAAATCATAGTCATAAACATGTTAGGGACTTAGCCCATATCAAAACTTTCATCAAAATATCCATGAATCATGCATGCAATGCCATGAGGAACAATGTGAATAGCAATGGTAATGGAATTCAAACTTTAAATTCAAATTAAGAGTTGTTCATGAGAAATTCCAAGTCAAACCAACCTTCAAATCATCATTTAAGTAATACCCATGCATAAATCAAGTGTAAAAGGGTCATGCATCACTTGATCATCGTCAGTCCATTAAACCTTCATGAAATTCAAACTCAAATCAACTTTAAATCACCAAATTTCTACAACATATAATCCCAATCAATTAAATACTTCTAAATTTAAAGAACTCAATCTTAATTAAAACTTAAAAATCAAATTTAAAGAGAAGGGCTCTTGGGTCTTCAGGGATGAAAGGGAATCCATGACTCAAACCCACATACCTTGCAATTGACCAAAGGAATTGAAGAATTTCACAACTAGGATGATCTTCCCCAAATTTCTTCAACATTTCAACAATGGAGGTCAAGAGAATTTATAAAATTTCAAAGTGTAATGGAGAGTGTTAGAATGGATGAAAAGGGTTTAGGGTTAGGTTAAGGGGGTTTAGGGGACCTTAAAAAGACTAAAAAGGTCATAAATTTTAATTAATTATGGATTAACCATTAATGAAATGGACTAACCCCTGAAATATAGTGCCACACAGAAGGGCTAAAGTGCCCGTCCAGTGGCACACGGGCCGTACAACTGTCAGTATAACCATACTTGACCTCGTCTTCGGCTTGAACTTTCGGGGACTTTCTGGATCACTTCACGGGAGGGTCTCACGGGCTGTGTGGCTTCACACGGACCATGTACTGGTCTGTGGAGCCACACTTAGACCGAATTCCAGCCCCACAACCTTAGCCACACATTGTCACACCTCACGGGACCCCCTCACGGTCCGTGTGGAGTCGTAGGGACCGTGGGGTGGTTTGTGGGACTTAACTTGGTCCAATACTTGACCCCAACCCCTGGGAGCTCACTAGAACCCGCCACGGACTCCCACACAGATCGTGGACCACCAAACGGTCCATGTTCCGATCCATATCCCTTTTTCCAGAACCTCGTTTCCAGCGTCCTTCTAATTACGGGCAGTCTCAATGTTTTTGCCATAACATCCTCATACGAACTCCGAATTGAGTGAAACCAGTTGCTTGCGAAGATAACACAAAGAGATTCAATTTGATATGTAGTATCCCACACAGTTTAGCCCGTACCAAAAGTTATGATTCCTCAAAGTACACTGCCCAAACGACCTCTCTAGGCCACAAAAAGGTCTGTTTTGAATTCGGCCACTTAAACTCAACCCATGGCTACTAAAATCCAACCATGATCAGTACAACACCATAAAAGACCAAACATTAAGAGTTTTCGAAAAATTTTGGGTCTTTACATGAATACAGTTTCACCCAATTCTAAGTTCAGAGTAAGAAGTTATGCTTATTTCCGTAGAAGTTGTCTGCGCTGGGACAATGTGCATTCATGAACCTTGAAGCCACATGGTATGTTTTGAATAAAATTCTAAGTCTCATATTATTAAGGTTTTTTTGATATTTTGGCTCATACCCAAGGCTTTTTAAGACCTTTATTCCCCCCTTTACACTCCTAATTAGCCCCTATCTATTTCATAAACCCTCATTCAAGACTAACACTTAGTTTCAAAAATCAAACTATCAAAATGCTCTCCAAGTCTCATCTTCAAGATTCAAGCTAGGATTCAATTGGGATTTTAACTTTAAGCTAAATTCTTCTCAAATTCATCTTCATAATCAAAGTATGTGGGATTGATTCATGGTCATCTTTCAACCATGAAGACCCCAAAACTCTTTTACACTTCATTTTATGAAATTTAAGCTTACTTTAAATATGAGTCTTTAAATTCATGGTTGATTTGATTAAATTTAAGTGTGGGCTGTACTTATTTGATGATTGTAAAGTGATTTAAGTTCAATTATCATGGATTACACTGAGATTATGAAGTTTCAGATATGCATGTCTCTTGAATTCTTCAATTCAAGCATGGGTAGTATGAATTATATTTTTAATTATGGATTTCATTATAATATAAGAGTGAATCTATCTTATTATGATGATTTAAATGTTGATCTTCATTACCCATGTTATTCATTCATTATTCATGGCATTTGCATTCATGAGCATGGATTTTATGAAATTATGATGTGGGTTTAAGTCCCAATTATGTTTATGACTATGTTTCAAAGTAAAGAATGGGTATGAGAAGGTTGTGATCACACTCTGTATATGTTATGGATCTTTGAGCAAGAATGGGTGTTTACACCAAATGCATATGTTTAAAGGAGCATAGAATTGAGGTTGGAGGCGGGTGGACTATCCCCAAGGGTCCATACTCCTTTCTCATATCTATGTATAAAATGGAGTTATTTCTAGGCATGAAAATATGTCATGTAGAATGATTTGACTTCTTAGTCACGTATGCATGAAAGTAAAGAAAGTGATTTAGCCTTTAAGCCCAATTATGCATGATTATGATTTCAAAGTACTTATTCATTTTTCAAAAGCATGTATATGTATATGTATATGTATCCTAGTGGGAATGATGTCTTAAAATAGAGGGGTTGGAGGTAGGGTGGACTATCTCCAAGGGTCCATACTCCTTTCCATCAAACTATATGCCAAACATAGGTTCATGTTTATGCCTTTTATGAGATGATTAAGAATGGATCTAACTTTGGCAAGTAGGTAACTTCTATATCTGTTGTGGCGTAGATGACGAAGTTCCAAGTTTTAACTCACTTGATCTTATGTAGGTTGAGGTCCCACCCTCATTATGTTTATATGACTAAACATTCATGCATCATGGATTTCATGGCATATTGATATTGTATCCTTTCTTATATTTTTCTTTCTATATATGTTCCCTTGTCATGTAGCATTGGTCTATAGGTTGATCATGTTCATATGCATTACATGCCCGTATACTTAGTACATTCAAACGTACTAATACATACTTCTTTTCCGACAAGATCTAAGCATGTAGGGACCGGAGACTACATCTATCCACCTCTTGATGGTTAGCCTGGATCTTTGAGTACCATTGTAGCGAGTCCTATGTTCCAGGGACAACATTCAGCTTGTATCTAACTCTTATGTTATGTAGATTATATCTTTACTTTAAGGGTGAGCCCGGGACATGTCTTAACCCTCATCCTAATCTAGACTTGAGACATTATTGGACATCATGGAATCTTTTATACAGATATGTTATGTGTATACTTAAGATGATATAATTATGTCCTATGCATGGATGGGATGATTACGTTAATGCTATTATGATATGATTAATGAAAATGTGATTATATGGGAAGTCCCAAGAACCTCCTTATCCCCATTGCGTGAGTCATACTTACCCACCCCTTAGAATTTATTTGCTAAATGTCTTGTGATACATGCAAATCCCTTCCCCGATGACATCCCCATAGCTTAAGTCTAAAGTCCTGTAAACCCTTAGAAATTAAATGTTTATTGTTATATTACGCTCTTCAAAACCAATGATGTGTAAACTGATGCTAAGAAGGTTCTTTGAGAACCCTCGGATTCTTATTCACCATGTCACGCCTAGGCCCTACTCCCGAGTCATGACAAAGATGGCATCAGAGCACTATGTTTATAAATGGTCCTCAGATTACAACATATCGCATCAAGTAGAGTCTTATTCATGGGTGTGTAGCATGCCACATCCATGGGTAGGATTCTATAATGCATTTTAGGGAATATTTCACCTTTTCATGATTTATATCATAGCATGGAATATGTCTTAAGATTTCCTACCTTTGTCCCTCTCTACTGAATAGAGAGAGTTACTTAGGGCCCGTAATGCAATCCAAGCAAGGAAGATATCATAGTTGATCACATAGATGAGGTCAAAAGGGAGATGGTGAAGGATGTGCACCATTTGGAAAGATTAAGGGTTGGGTTGAGTGAATCTAATGATGGTGGCAGTCATGCTCAGAATAGGGCTTAATCTTTGTGGTTATTGGTGTCAAGGCAAAGCAAGACTTTGACCCATCATTGGTTGAGTTAAAGAAGTTAATTGTTGAAAGAAAGATAGAGGTTTTCTCCCAAGGGGGAGACTGTGTGCTTCGATATCAAGACAGGTCTTGCATTCTAGATATTTATTATCTTAGGGAGGTGATCTTGAGTGAAGCCCATAACTCCTAATATTTTGTTCATCTGGGATCCACTAAAATGTATCACGATTTGAGAGAAGTGTATTGTGGCATGGTATGAAGAAATACATAGTTAAATTCATATTCGAATGCCCAAATTGTCAACAAGTGAAGGTAGAACACCAAAGGCCCGGTGGTTTGGCTCAAGATATTGAGATTCCTACTTTGAAGTGGGAAGATGCGAATATAGACTTTGTGATTGGGTCACCCTATACTCGGAAGCAATTTGACTCTATTTAGGTTATTATTAATTGGATGATAAAATTGGCTCATTTTTACCAGTCAAGCCTACCTTCATGTTGAAAATTATGCAAAGTTGTATATCCGAGAATTGGTTAGGTTACATGGAGTGCCTATGTCTATTATATCGGATCGTGGTACCCAATTTACTTCTCACTTTTTTAGGTCATTTCAAAAAGGGCTTGGCACTAAGGTTAAGTTGCGTACCACTATTCATCCTCAAGCCGATGGACAAGCCGAGAGGATAATTCAAACTTTTGAAGACATGTTAAGGGCTTGTGTATTGGAATTCAAAGAAAATTAGGATGATCATCTACCATTTATCAAGTTTGCCTACAATAATAGTTTTCATGCTAGAATCGATATGGCTTTGTTTGAAGCTTTGTATGGAAGGAGGTGTAGATCCCTGGTGGGATGTTTAAGTTGGGTAAGATGGATTTAATAGGCCCAGATTTGGTGGTTGAGGCTATGGAAAAAGTGAAGTTGATTAGAGAAAGATTGAGAATGATTCAAAGTCGCCAAAAGTCTTATTATGATGTTAGGAAGAGGGACCTTGAGTTTTATGTTGGTGATTGGATTTATGTGAAGGTTTCACCTATGAAGGGTATATGCATTTTGGTGAGAAGGGTAAGTTATGTCCCTGGTATGTTGGTTCATATGAGATTGTGGAGCAGATTGGTAATATGGCTTATAAATTGGATTTGCCTTTGGATATGACTTATATTCACCCGGTGTTCCATGTGTCTATGTTTAAGAAGTTGGTTGGTGATCCCAAATCGATTGTTCCTTAGGAGGGTGTTGTGGTTGAGGAGAACATGACTTATGAAGAGGTACCAGTTGAAATCTTTGATAGGCAAGTGAAGAGGCTTCATAACAAGGATGTGGCTCCGGTTAAAGTGCTTTAGAGAAATCAGTGTGTAAAGGGTGCTACATAGGAAATAGAGTCATACATGATAAAGTGATATCCCTATCTATTCCAATCTACTCAATCCTAAACTACTAGATTCTTCTTATTCTAACTGGTCATAATTCTTTCAATTCTTGGGTCTCTTGGCATGGCATGCATACATGTACACAAAAGTGATATGTTAGTTTTGAATGGTTAAAAATGAATTGACATGAGTTTTAATGGCTTGTAATCTTCAAGAAATGGTCTATGCATTATGTTTACTTGTTAAGATGCTTCTTGTTTAAATATAGGCTTTCAAGCCATATTCTAGCCCATTCGAGGATGGATGTTCCCAAGGGGGAGATGATGTAATGACCTGGACTTTTGAGGAACTTATCTATGCTTAACACGCTGGTTTCCAGGTTGGCTTAAGTTGTTTATTAATGTTTTGGGTCTCACTTGTCACGTCTTGACCAAAGAAATTCATTCGGGTAAGTTTTGCATGAGCTTTGGTGGAAGGACTAAATTTAAATTGTCATATCTCTTAGCACGGAATGAATTGGGTGGGCCATGACCTATCAAATTGAAGATTACTGAATTAGGTTTCTAATGCACTTGGTTTCACTTGATTCGGAGATGCTATGATTATTTCCTACGCATGGATGGGATGATTATGTTTATGTTATTATGATATGATTAATCAAAATGTGATTATGTGAGAAGTCCTAAGCCTCTCCTTATTCCCATTGTGTGAGTCATACTTACCTTCCCCTTAGAACGTATTTGCTAATTGCTATGTGATACATGCAAATCCCTTCCCTGATGACATCCCTATGGCATGAGTCCAAAGTCTCGTAATCCCTTAAAAATTTTATGTTTATTGTTAAATTATGCGTTTCGAAACCAATGGTGTGTAAAATAATACTAAGAGGCTTGTTTGAGGACTCTCGGGTTCTTATTCTCCATGTCGCGCCTAGTCCCTACTCCCGGGTCTAGACTTTGATTTATTGATTTGGTCGTTACTTCTATTAAGTTATTCTTGATTGTTGATGTCTTCAACTGTAAGATTGTGATTGAATGAATGTGATGAGGTCAAGTGGTTTGCTTAGGGACTAGCAAAAGTCTCTGAGTGCCGGCCACGCCAGGGTACCCTCCCAAAGAGTGACTAACTTGGTATTAGAGCACAGAGTTCAAGAGTCCTAGGGAGCCTATGAAGCCGTGTCTAGTAGACTCTTTTTTATGGGTATGTTATGCACCACACTTATAAGCAGAAGGCTATAGAAAATTAGCAATTGTTACACTTCTTTCTTATTTTGATTCATGTAATAGAGTTAAACACTAGGAAAACTCTTCTAACTCGTGTGTTACACATTTGTACACCATGACTTCCATGCACACCGTGAACATTAGAAAGGTCGTCAGCACTGATATTTTCTTGATAGGGAAGCCCTCATAGTCTGGGACAAGGACCAGGGTATAGGCAGAAGAGACTGAGACTACTACTCAGCCTGTTGTACATGCTCGATGGGTAGAAGAGAATAAGGAGAACAATAGGGAAGAACCTTGGAGCAAAAAGGCTAAAACAGCAGAGCATGAGCGTAGTCAACATAAGCAAGACAAGGAAAATGGGTCCCCCTTTTTAAAGAGGCCTTTAAGTTATGCGCCAACACTAGTGAGTGCACCCACATCTAATAATAGATATAATCCAAGGCCCCTGCAAAATTAGCCCTTCAGTGTCCAAAACCCTCCATCTCGAGGAAGTATGGCTTGAGGTCCTAAAGAAAAGCCACCATGTGGAAAATATGGCAAACGTCATTTGGGAAATTTTCAGAAGGGTATTAATGAATGATATAAGTGTGCCAAGTGGGTCACTTTCGAAGGGATTGTCCAAAGTGGGCCAACAAAGCTCAACCTTCTGTACTGGTACCACCTGTTAAAGAAAATAAAAATGGTGCTACTTTTGGCATGAGCAAGGCAAGAAAGACTCTCTAGATATTGTGATGGGTATGATTTGAGTCTTTACTCTTGATTGTTATGTTTTGATGGATTATGGTTCTACCCTATCAGTTGTGTCTCTTTATGTGGCTATTAGATTTGATAAAACTCTTGAGTGTCTTCTTGAACCTTTCAGTGTATCTACTCCTATTGATGGTTCTATTCTAGCTGAGAGGTTTTATAGAGATTATTCTATGCTAATTTATCACAGAGATACTATGGCTGACTTAGTTGAGCTAGATCAAGATACACCCTACACTCTCTTATCCAAAACTTTCTTCTGATGTTACCTATGTGAGGAAAAGTTATGTCTCTAAAGGTTTAATGTTACCATCTAAGAGTGTGATTTGAGGTCTAGTAAGCCATAAGTAAAATTGAGTCATCCTAGAGCTAGAAGAATGTTGAGGGAAAAGAAGAGATGAGATAGTGAAGATGGTGGTAGATTGAGGTTGTAACTAGAGTTATGTATCTATTAGATAGGGAATAGGACGATGAGTCTATTTCTGCAAATTTTGACAAAAGAGTAGTAAGTACCATTTGATTTTCCTGATGAGGTATAGACAAAGAGTTATTATTGCGATAAGTTAGAGTATGCTCAAACTAGAACAAGGTTTATGTTGGTGTGTTATTGTATAAGTGAGGGTGAAATATAGATATTTAATAGAGGAACAGAGTAGTCATGGGTGATAGATCTAAACTAGACTTAAGATTTTGAAGTGAGAGCCCATGGGATTCATAGAGTTATGAGCTTAGATAGATGAGGAAATATAGTGAATGGATGAATGGTGCTTAAGTTGTGAAGATGGGATGTACTAATCGATTATTCATTATGTGATAGTAGTGGGCCTATGTTTCCCAATTTTTACTTAGTAGTTGTAGGTTGGTATAATATGAGAGAAATGTGAGACACATATATTAACGCTAAACTCTAATCTTGAATTTTAAGGAGCATTGTGAAAAATGAGACAGTACTATGACAGTGATAGTCTTAGTTGGAGATTTTCTCTAAGAGGCTTATTGTAGTGTATGTTCGAGATTAAGATGTTGACTTACAAGGAATGTGATGCTATGAGTATAGTGTAGGCGCCCTTAGATGGAAATAATAAATTTAGGATAGATCATTAGATAAGAAAAGGTTAGATCATAAGAATTTTAGAAAATGACTTTGTGTCCCAATAAGAGCAACAAGTATAGAAATATGCCCATAGAGATAGAAGGAAACTAAGAGTGTTATCTCAGAAGAAAGTCCTATTAGCGATTTTATATATTTGAGTAGAGTATAACAGGAGAGTTTAAGATATTCTCGTGGATAGTGATTCTTCGACCGTGTGGAGAGTTTTAGTTATAGCTTAGTAAGGAGAATTGATTTATAGACTTAGAGAGATGACCTTTGAGTTAAGAGAGAGATAATGAAGTAATAAACCAAAGTGGGTCTTGAGATTTTGATAGTGATGAGTTGATCAGGATGAGACATTAATGTTTTCCATCTCATACGTTCCTTATACTTCAGCCGAGGTGATAATTTATTCCCTTCTTATGTATGAGTGTCATGTCCATGTCCTAGACCCATGGACCTTATGTTGATACCTGTCCATGCTGAGTTTTGAGGATGAGAAGTGGTAACTTCATTAGCAATTCTAATTTTATCTTACAGATTTAAAAGTTCCATCCCTAGGTTGAACGTGATGTGACTTGAGTTTTGCACTATGTACAATATTATGAACTCAACATGAGTCTTGAAAGGCGAGGGAGATTATATTACATTATAAACATTCTCATATCAAATTTCTTAATTTAATTATTCTAATAATATTTTGTTCTAAGCCGTTTCAATGATCCTCCTTCCCACTCTTGATAGAAAAGTTGATGATAGTAGATAAATGATGAATGATGGGAGAGAGTGAGTGTTCTTAATTCTGATAATGATATTGTACTGATTCCATTTAAGGTTATAGATGTGGAGGAGGAGTGAGATGAGATGACGATGTGTGCAATAGATAGGTAAGAGAACATAGGTGTATCTCTTGGTAAGTGTTAATGTGATTATGGGTGTAAAAGTGCTTGGTAGGTTTAAAGATTCTTAAGTGAAGTTGACCTCAAAGAGGCCATAAAGTGATTAGAATGATAGGCTTGAATGTGTGATTTTTCTAATATAAGTGATTGTAGTAGGCTGTTAGTGACCTTTGGGTGAGGATTTCGAGTATGAGTATTGGAGTGGTAAGAAGGAGTAAAATCCGTCAAGTGAAAGTCCTTACTAGTATAGGACAAAAACCGAGTAGGTTAGATTTGCATGAGCATGATCGTCTTATGGGTAGCATACTGTAACTTTGAGTTTAGCTTGAACTTGATGAGAGTATGCAGTAGACTTAGGATTTGATAAGAGCTATAGGCTTAAATTAATGAAGTGTAGTACATAAGGAGGAGAGCATGGTCTAGGAGATTCACTAACCTTGAAAGATATCAATCCTATCTCTTGAAATGAAGTGGTCATACACTTGTGTTGGACAAACAATCTTCTCTTGAAGTCATGAGGAAAGTTGATGGGAGCATTCATGATTATAACCCTTTTCTCATTCCTAGTAAGATACCTTATAGTGAGGGAGTTCACTAACTGCAAGTTGATGTGTTCATTCTTAAGTTCAAAGGTTGATTGTCCAGAAGTTTGAATGAATCGATTGATTAAGTTTTGATGATCATTCGTGCCCCTCAATGATGAAATTAAAGGTAATGTTTAATTTCTATTCTTGATCTGAAATGATATATCTATCCTTGAGTTTGAATAGTTGATTATATATAGAGTTTGATTGGTTTATTGGTTCACTAATTAGGTCTTTATTGTTATTCGTGCTTTGAGTCCATCTCTAGTTACCCATCATTCAAGGATGAATGATCCCAATGGGAGATATTATGACACCTTAAAAATTTCTAATCTAAAATTCAAACTTTTCTCTTATGTGTATATGATCATACCAAGTGATCCTAACCTTGAATATCAGTATTAAAGCATATTCTATAGTGAAATAATAGATTTGAGATGAATTAAGGTTACAAAAATCTTATAATACAAAGTTGAGATGAAACCTCCCTTATCGTTTGAGTTTTGATTTGAAATTTTATGTAATTGGATTATCCAATAACTTCAAGGTTGTGAATGTATGTTAAGGTCCCTTCCAAAGTATTTGAAATGTGTTTGATGTGGTTTAAGGTCATATGGGACACCCAAGGTCAAGTCAAGCTGAAAACGTTTCCGTGGGCTAAGTTTTGGTATGAGTTCATAGAAGGGTCAACTACAAATGGTCATATCTCTAAGCACACAATGAGTTAGGTGACTCGTAATATATCAAATTAAAGATATTTGAATTATCTTTCCAACACATATATTTTCGCCTTGATCAAATTTTGGAGTAAAACATTATGAACATTTTACTAAAATATGTCTGATGTTATAAAATTAAGTGACTTTCAATTTGACAATTGAAATGTTTTGAAAACCTTCAAAAGCTGCCAAAAAAGCTATCCAAGGTCCCCATTCGGTGTACCGCCGAATGGCTAGGAAATGGGACCCCTAGACCTCCATTTTGACCATCGGAACTCATTAAAAGGTCATTTTTCAATTTTAATGATTATTTGACTTCCCCAAAATGTTATTTTTGACATTTTACCCTTAATTAACTTCTTTAAGCCTGTCATATAGCCTAATAACCTCTCATTAATGCATAAATCTATGAAAACATTAGATTTTTACATTCAAAATTTTTTCAAAGAAGAGGCTAAGGTTCTTCATCTTCAAGTACACACCAAAATTGTTTTCAAGAGATTTTCTCTTCTAGGTATGTAAGGCTATCCAAAACATGGAAAGTGTTATTCCACGTGCCCCATAATCTGGATTAATTGAACTGTGAAGATTTAGCCTCCATGAATGCTTTCTTGATATTCTTTCCTAAAATCTTAGAATATTCTCATATGATATTATATAATTGATAGTTCTCATGGGTTAAATTCTTCAATAGATGAATTGCATCAATTACCATATAAACTCCGGTTATATTATCTCTTAAACTCGAGTGTCTAGATGCATTGATGGTAATCGAAAGATTGTGAAATTATTGACTCTCCATGCATATTTCTTTGAAGGTTTTCTTGTAAGCTATATATTCTATGAATGTTTACATGCTTAATGATCATCATGAACTTGATTTACTGAACAAATATTTTTACATAAGTTATTTCATAAACCCTAGATATTATTTAATAAAAGATTTGCATGAATGAACCTAGGAGTTGAGTCTAGTGCCTTGACAGTATGGTTATGATAGTGATTGTTATTGAGCATGATGAAGATGTTGATAGAATATGATGGCCCAAGAATTTTCATAATTGAACTCAAATGTTTGGGATAAATTGATAGTGCTCTTAACGATTATCTAAACTCCTCTTGAAAGATGTGATTGAAAACTTATTGGATAGTTGATAGGCTGAAAGGTTTAATTGTGATAGATTGATAAGGGTCCTTATGATGATCGTTGATTAGATCGATTATTTTATGAGCATTAATTCTTAGGAGGAGTACTGAGTACCGAATTGGGTAAGAGTATGTCAAACTCAAACTCATTAACTATGTTGCCAACATAAGATTGATTAGATAGGGACCATACCTCTAAAGATATTTAAGAGGTTTGATTGATTGATTGTGAGTGTTCCTTACCCTAACAAGGTACAGGCTAGATGGGAAATAACGCTAGTTCTTTATATCATCATCGACTCATAGGTGATGATTATCGATTAAAAAAACTTCCAATAGGACGTGATAGTACTTTGATTAGATTGGACAAGATTGAATTAGCTGTGATTGGTCTAAACCATATTTTTACTTGACTTATGACATTCAAATTAAGTTCCTTAACTTTCTAAGTTGAGTCTTTTGAGCTGAGTTAGTGGTTCAGTCGAGTCCCTTGTGTTGAGTATCTATGATTGTGCTCTTTCCTTTCCAACTATTTTACATACTTATACATTCCAAGAACTGACATCCATTTCTAATCATGATGCAGTGATGACGTTCAAACCTACAATGCAAAGGAAACAAAGATGATCATTATCAGCATAATAACCCAACAAGAGAGTTGAGGTCGAATCCCATAAGGAATGGTGGTTCAAGAGGCGAATAATTTATTGAACTAGGCAATTGTAGGATCAAATTAGAGGTTACAATAAAAAAAAAGGTTTCAGCAAACAATAACTAAATTAGAAACTAATGAATAAATTTAGAGAGATGTTGGAAACGTGTAAATATGGAAATAAATTTACTAGGTTAGGTCTAGATATTTATGAGTGAAATCACTCGAGATCATGTTTGACATGAGAAAGTACAACAAACCACCCAATACCTTAGCCAATGAATTCATAACTACGATATTCAACTAAAACTCCGAAAGGTTTCTAACTAATACGTCTATTCCACACTCTAACTACTCCGATCAAAGTAATAATTAGAGATCTAAAGTAAACCCCAAGTTTGTAACAACATGATTATATGAGAAAGTTAGCAATAGATGTAAATTCACTCAGATAAATAACAATATAGTCAAAATATCATAAACCCAACATTAGAAATCAAAGACCCATATTATTTACATACCCAACATAGGGGTTTTAGCCACTCATGCTCAAAAATAAAGATTCAATACCAAATTAAGAAGCTGAGTACATGAGTAACAAGGATTATAAGAGAAAAGTTGATTTAAACCAGCAAATATCCACAATTTGTGCCTCCACAAGCTTGAAACCCTCTAGCCCTTGTACTATTGTGCAAGAATGGTCTAAGTACCCTAATCCCGCTCTCTCTTCCTATTCTGTAAAACCTGAAGTGAATGACATGTACAATGTCCTTTCCAAAATATTTAAATATTCTATGCAAAATCATGAAAGTTTGTGCACCAAGTTGCCACTCGGCGTTCAAGGCCAACTAATGCCGAGCATATCAGTGACGCGCCTAGTGTACACTTGACCGCTTTACTCTGTATTTCCTTGAAGGCTTGGGTCTCTACAAGATTAGGCGAGGGTTATTTTACTCTACCAATCATGTTCGGTGATTCCCTAAAGTTCCTCCTATATCTCTCTTTTATCATGAGCATGGGGTCCTAAGTTCTACAATAATTGACGGTCTTCCTAGCCATTCAGTGATGCACCGAATGTGTTTGGAAACTTCAATTATGACTACCTTTTTGGCATGTACTTGAGACTTGGTTACTGAAATATTAGGCTATCTCAGTGAGCCTTAGACGGTACACCGAATGAGTTAGCAAAGCCATTTTTATTTGCCCTTTTCATATTTCTGATTCTTTTCTAAGATTTGTTGAGTATTTTCCACTTGTGCACTTTAGTTCCATTCTTTACATAACACATGTATATTAGTTAGTATTTGGAATATAATAGCACACCGAGGGCAATATTTCTTTACATTCTAAGCCCCAAAATGAGTCTGTGATATCGACTCGTCAACACCCCCAACTTAAGCCTTTGCTTGTCCGCAAGTAAATCAAACATCAATTAGTCTAATTTAGAGCTTGAAGATAGGTCATAGGGAGAAACATATACAATTCCACCTTTGTTATCCAACCTCGAACTTCCACAAATCACTTACGTGATTTTGTAGCCTTAAGAGGTGACTAAGGAGTAATCAAGGCATGGCTATGCTCACAATTCCTCATATAACTGTTGATCACTGGCTAAAAGCATCACCATTTGCCCTCACGATAATGAAGATCCTATACACACAAGATTATAACATTATTTTCAAAGGATATCTCCAACACTCACTCTTCAAATTAAGAAATGTCATGTAAGCATTAACCCATAGGCATGCCCTTATTCTTAATCGAAGTTCATTTGATTCCATTCCGGACCAAGATCCCAAAGGAATTTGTTCAGGCTATAACATAGGGCTAAGGTTGGGTAGGATAGTATATAGATAATAGTGGCTCATCCCTCCTTGAACTCTATGCATTATTTTCATGCTCATGGATTCTTTTGGTCCTTTTCGTTTTTCTCCTATTGACACCTCTTTTGCTTTTGATCTTTTCACCCTAAGTGTCTCCCTTTTTTACTCAATCTTTCCAACTTTTTGGAGGGTCCTATTTATCAAGCAATTCTTTTTCAAATCATCATTTTCATCTTTTCAAATTCTTTTCTTGCTTTTGTCATTTCAAGGATTCCCCTCCTTACTTTTCTTTTCTTTTTCTTTCCTTAACGTTTTTGTTGGAGACAATCCCCCTCTTCTACTAACACCCCCAACTTTGGCCTTTGGCCAACACTTTGCTCATTTAAGCTCAAGGAGGGATCGTTAAACAATAAGAAGGAATTGTCTTTCACTAATATATGTCAAGTGTATATAGTTACTAAAGAAAGGATCTAGGCTCAAATGGGTTTCACTAAGGAATCAATTGAATGGCATTAGAGGTTAATACGGTCAAAGTGGACTCAAATAGAACCAAAGAAGGCCTAAGATTCATTCCTAATCCAGAACTAACCAATTCACTTCTCAAAACAAACTGGGCAAGTTTTGGGTGTTGCAATACATGCCTTTCAACACACTTTGGAAACATGGATTCACATTCAAATAGTGGAAACGCACACTCACAACTTATGATCATTGCATATCCCAGCTCAATACATACATAGTCAATTCATGATGCACCAAATCCATGCACGGATTGATCTTTCAAGAAACAGACTAATCGGTGAGTCAGTACATGCTTCTCATTTATGGAACTATCCGAATCAAAGACATGGCCTATTGATGCTCAAATTGCTAAGGACTAGAAATATGATATTTGTATTCACATGACTTTTCACATTTTCATGGGGTTTGCTACAAAATAAGGACATTATTCATAAATCATTCATCCCTTCAACTCAAAAATAAGAAAATTAAAATGAAAACAAATACTAGTCTATTACAACCCAAATTAACATTATTGACCAACCAAAATTAAAATTGTCTAAAATATCCATCAACAGAAATTAAAGTGAACATTGTCTCATCCAACCATGACAAATATAGTGGGTAATCATCATTAAAAGATATAAGGTACTTCGAGTTGCTCACCCTCTCCTAACAAGAAAACATTACCCTCAATGTCCAAATACAACATTAAGAAAACATAAAAAGGAAGGTATGATATTAGAATCCCCCTGAACATGGTCAATCTAGTTATGGTGGTGGTAATGAAGCTGAAAAAGTAGCCATGGGGGCATCAATGCTCTCATTATGCAGTGCACTCTCTAGATTAATCAATAGCCTTTCGGGCTCGGGCTCATGTACACCTAAAATTCCTACCATGGACGTGTCCTTAAGGGAATACTTTGATACCATGTACCCGATCGCACCTTCAACCCATGCCAAATCCTCACACTCCGCTTAGTTGGCCTCAAATTTTAAGCCTTCTTCATCCGTCTCCGGAGTGCCTGCTACATTAACTTCTTTATCATCCTCACTCAGAGCATTGACCTTTATTACATCCTTAGGGGTAGCATTCATGCCAACTTGAGGTGTTTCCTCTTGTCCATCCCAAAAAGAACTCAAATTCATGGACCTCAAGGATGCCACCTCCTTCTTCAAATAGTCAATATTGACTTTTATGGCCGACGAGCTTTCATTGCCACCATCTCTTTTCTCCACAGTAGTTACCCTCTCATTCAAACTTACCAACTCTTTCCCATAATCCTCGAGAATTACCTCTATCTGATCCATCCTCATTTTATGTGCCTCCATCAACTCCCGTTGTTTGGTTGTAACCTCAATATGTGGGCTCAATGTTTTGGCAATGGTTACTTTAGTCAACTTGGGCATAGATAACTCAACCCGAGTAGGGATCCCAATCATAGGGGCCAACCATGCTTTGATGTCATCGAATGTATTGACCTTCATCATTTTATCAATGTTATTTTTATATTTGTTTGTGCATTCTAAGAAATCATTTATCGCTATTTTGCTGCATAGGACTTGCACACCTCAAACTTCCACAACATCAAGAGGTATGAGCACAACTTTGACCCTGTTTTTGAATTTTGGAATGGCCTTAGCATAGGCCTCATAAAATTCTCAAACCATGCTTGGAATATATGGGTCCCGAGGTTTGGTGAATATCTAGAAATTATAGAACTTAAGAGTATCCCAAACCTCGGGTACCTATTAATGACTCCATCTATTGATAGTCTTCTCTCCACCAATATCATTTTAAGCCCCTCTGCTCTGAGTCTGTTCAAGTACCTTAGAGCTATTAATTCCTAAATCCTCTAAGATGGTTAGAGGAGAGGATCATGTATGGATTTGGACCTGTCTTCATTCCTTTGCCTCTTGGGACTTGTGTCCTCAAGTAAAGGCAGAGGCCTAGTGGATTTACCCAAAAAATGCTTTCGCTTGGTCATTCATGCAAGGCAAGCTCAAAACAGTGGGTGAGCATCAATTATAGGATAGAAAGGTTTAAATTATACAGAAGAGAATCATTTTGGGTGGGTAAATCTGTTTGATCACTAAACATATTCGGAGATTCGCCCAGTTGATTCGGCGGTCAAATAAACAGTCGCCCTTTTGCATAATTTTCAAACTTTCAAGCACTGCTACTTTTGGCAATGGAGGTGCAAATTCGACGACACGATGAATTAATTTGGTGATGGAAAATACTATCATCAAAAGTTGTAGACTCAACATCAATCATCAGTCAGGCAAAGTGGTAGATGTAACACTTTGGCGCATCATCGGGTCTACTTTGGTAGTCAAAATGACCATCGCCGAAATTGACTGGCAAGGCCAACTCCCCTGCATTCAAAATTTGATCAATTTGCACAAGAACAATGGGAAGTTCACACACTAACCCACTATCAAACATCAACACATGCTCATTAATCTATTACTACATTCACATTATTATCATGGCTACAAACTCAATCAGGAGACAACTTACCCTTAAGAATGACATCACCCAATCTATAATAGGGCAAGTTCACTTCGCTTAAGAGAATTTAGGAGTTACTCAGACTTCACCCATAGCCCACAAGAATAAGCAACACATCAAGAATGATTAATGATTCAAAGCATTCATATGATCTTAACTTTATCTCAACTTAAGGCTATCCGTCCAGAGCTCAAAGTCAAAATTATGACAATACACAATAGCATTGAACCTCCAGGCAACATATTTATCAAATCCAACCTAACCCACATCACATGCACATTCAAGTTCATAATTTTCAAATGAATCAAAAACCCAATTAAACCAAGCATACATGAAGCATAAGGTCCTACAGTCACAAGCACACATCACCCACATGATTTTCAATAATATTTCAATCACAAACTATGTTTAATTGGTTCACAAAACCCTGATCAAGCCCTCATCTCAATATCATTCTTCCACAAGATAGAAAGGTAAGAGACCAAGAGCATACGTCTACAATGATGCAATAACAATGAGAATTCTGTAAAAGATTTTGTTGACGAAACTTCTTCATACTAAAGAAAAATTGCAACGAAAACACTGGAGGGAAAATTGGCTTGTAAGGGAAGTGAAAAAGAGCGAATATGGAGAATAAAAATCTAAGGCATTTGAAAAGCCTTTAGTAGGTCGGTCAGGCACGAGGATTTAGCTATGCCAATTCGCTCTGCCAAACACATTTGGCGGTGCATTGATTGTGTTGATGACAACCTTTTTTAAACAAAAATCAAACCTTTACTCCAGTCACAAAAAGTGGTGAAACTAACTATCTCCAAACTGGTTTGGCGATCCACCGACTTGCAACTTAGACTGCCTAATTTGACAGCACTTCATGAGTTATCATATGACTCAAAAGGTAGTCAAATTAGCGATCACCGTCTCAACTGGGTGATTTGTCGATCAGACCCATCTGGTCGCCCGTTTAGTTTTCATCTCAGATTCTCCCTTTTCAAACATACACAAATCAACACCCATTATTCAAAAAGAAAAGCTTACCTAATCACCTTGGGTTTCCTCCTAAGTAGCGTCGTAGTTAATGTTGTGGCATAACATAGTCCTTCTATCCTCAAGTCACCCATGATTGATCTATCACTGATACCACTTGGAGATCTTTTTCCAACTTTAAAGTCTTGCAAATGTTGAACATGACCTCATCTTCCTTCACTCTAAACCTTAAGTCCTCTCTCTCAACATCCACTAGAGCCCTTCCAATAGCCAAGAACGACCCGCCTAAGATAATGGGCACATCCACATCTACCTCACAATCTAAAATCATAAAGTCAACTAGCAATATGAACTTATCTACTTTCACCAAAACATCATGTAGAATTCCAATCGACCTTTTGATAGACCAATCAGCCATAAGCAACTGCATCATCATTGGTGAGGGTGTGTCCAACCCCAACTCTTCAAATATAGATAAGGGCAGGAGATTTATGTTCGCGCCTAAATCACATAACGCCTTACTAAACTTGCAAGCTCCAATGGTGCAAGGTAATACACCAGGGTCCTCTTTTTTAGCAACCAAATTCTTTGTTAGGATCGCACTCCAATAGACAGTTTAATCATCTAACACACTTGGGTTTGCTTATGGGTCACCAACTCTTTCATAAATTTTGTATGCCCTAGCATTTCATTCACTACCTCAACTAGTGGAATATTTATGGACAGAGAACTGAACATAGAAAAAACTTTAGAAATTTAGAATCCTCATCTTTTTTCTTCAATCTTTAAGGGAATGGAGGATCAATCTTGACCTGAGGAACATTATACTTCACATTTGATTTTGGATTTTTAAGGGATGTTATTTTAGCATTCACAACATCATCCCCAACTTTCTCTTTTTTACTACTCTTGGGATTTCTAGGAGTCTCATCACTTTCATTCACAGCTAAATCACCATCTTTGCTGGTGCCCACAGTGCCTTTGTCTTCCTACGCTTCTTTCTCACCTTTTTTCAACAATATGTGTGGGTTGAATACCTTCTACAACTTTTTTGTATTGGGTCATAATAGCCAAACATTGTTGGTCAGCACTCTTTAGGTTAACAACAATGTCGCTGAGTAGACAACCCTTTGGCCTTTGAGTAAGACGAGCCGAGATATTACTAAGTTGAGTCTCCAAATGTTTAATGGAAGTTGAATGTGAAGTCATAGTTTGACTTAGCTGTGAGAAATCAAATTTTATCTCCTTCAAAACCTTATTGGAGGTCTCAACTTTGTTTAAGATCTAAGTTAGCATATCTTTGGTCCTGAAATTCTCTGGATTCAAATTCAATTTAGTAGTTTTTCCCCTATCATATGGTGGAACATATCTATCTCTAGAACCATCATGATCTCTCCAACCACCAACTTGAGGTTGTTCTGACCAAGCTCTATCTTTCCATCCAACATCATTGTTCCATCCTTGATTCTCGGGTGACCTTGGAAAATCCAGTCAAGAACCCAACACCTGGTTACCCATGTAATGAACTTCTTCATTTTATCCTCCTTCATACTGCATATTGTCATAAACCATATCACCAGCAGCAACTATAACATTAACACTCTTCCAATTTCCTCCCATTATGTGCTTAGTCAAGAGATCCAGACGAGTTAACATGTCATCCATGTTTTCATCCTTCTCTTGATCTAGCATGTTATTCTTTGGATGGACCCCTGTGAATAGAAGATACAAGGTTATCCCCTTTATACAAAGCCCGATTAATCTTGGTCATATAGTCTAATAGCTCACAAGAAACTGCAAAAGTTTATTTTATGATTCCACCTCGTACTAACTAGTCTGCCACACCTTTGTTGACTATGTCAAGACTCACATAGAAGTATTGCAATAATAAGTGGTTTGGAACTTCATGGTTTGGGCATTGAAGCAAAATATTTTGGAACCGCAACCATGTCTCATGTAATGGTTCACCATCAATTCTTTTGAAGTTCTCAATATTTCTCCAAGGGAGGGAAAACATTTTTGAGGAAAGCATCTTGGTTCTCCTTCCACAAAGGGATTGAGTCTCGAGGAAGCTTAGTAGCCATCTCACAGCTTTTCCAGTGATAGAGAATGGGAAGAGCCTCAACCTGATGATCTTTTGGGTGACTCCACGAAAATTAAAAGTTAAACATATGTCGACAAAGTTCCTAATATGCGCATGAGGATCTTCGTGGGTGAGCCCTCCAAACAACCCTTTTAGCTGGAGTAGTTGTAGCATTATACTGGTAATATGGAATACCACACCTCTAACTAATGGGGGCAGTCAGATTGCTTCTGTGCTCCCCACCTGGTCCTAGTCAACGTTCTAAAAATCATTCGCATCTCCTATATTATCATCATGGACACACCCATCATCCTCTATCTTAACACTTGATTATCCACAACAAAAACAACAAGAAAGCAGTAATATAACTCTAACTACAAGAACTAAATTCAACAAATACTTCAGTCAAGAACTAGCACCATTCCCTGGCAATGGTGCCATTTTTTATGATGTTCAAACCTACTAAGCAATGTAAGAAGGGATGATCATTATCAACATAATAACCCAATAAGAGAGTGGGGATCAAATTCCACAGGGAATGGTGATTCAAGAGGTAAAGTAATTCATTGAAATAGGCAATTGTAGGTTCAAATTGGGGGATTACAAATAATTAAAATTAAGTTTCAGCAAGCAATAACTAAATTAACAACTAATCAACAGATTTAGAGAGATGTTGTGGATGCATAAATATGGGAATAGGTCTACTAGGTCGGGTCTAGATATTTGACTAATCTTGTTAAAGATGAGTGAATAAGCTAGATTATTTGTAATGAACAGTTTCATTTACGATAGTGCAGGAGTATCACGTGATTCTGTTACGACAACATGCGCAAATCACTTTAGATCATGTTTGACCTGAGGAAGTACAATAAACCACCCAATACCGTAGCCAATGAATCCATAACTATGGCATTGAACTAAAATCTCAAAAGGTTTTCAGCTAATACGTTTATTCCACAATCTGACTACTCTGATTAAAATAATAATAAGAGATCTAAAATAAACTCCAAGTTTGTAACAACAGGATTATATGAGAAAGTTTGCAATAGATGTAAATTCACTCAGATAAACAATAATATAGTCGAAATATCACAGACCCAACATTAGAAATTAAAGACTCATATTATTTACGCACCCCAACATGGGGTTTTTAGCCACTCATGCTTGAAAATAAAGATTTAATACCAAATTCAGCAGCTAAGTATATGGGTAACAAGAATTATAAGAGTAAAGTTGATTTAAACCAGCGAATCTCCACAATTTGTGCTTTCACAAGCTTGAAACCCTCTAACGTTTGTACTATTGAGCAAGAATATTCTAAGCACCCTAATTTCACTCTCTCTTCTAATTCTGTAAAACTTGAAGTGAATGATATGTACAATGTCCTTTCGAAAATATTTAAATAGTCTGTGCAAAATCATGAAAGTTTGTGCACCAAGTTGCCACTCGGCATTCAAGGCCGACCATCGTCGAGCAAATCAGCGACGCGCCGAGTGTGCACTTGAGACTTGGTTATTGAAATATTAGGCGGTCTCAGTGAGCCTTCGGAAGTTCGCCGAATAAGTCGGCGAAGCCACTTTTGTCAGCCTTTTTCATACTTTTACTCTTTTTCCAAGATTTGTTGAATATTATCCACTTGTGCACTTTTAGTTCCATTCCTAACATAACACATGAATATTACTTAGTATTTAAAACATAATATCACACCGAGGATAATATTTCTTTACATTCTAAATTCAAAATAAGTTTGAGATATGGACTCATCATGCAGATATAGATATTAGAGATCATCAATAGGCATTTTATTGAGGATCTTTTCTCTATCACCTGATTGGTGAAGCCTCCCTTGTTTTTAGAGGATATTAAATTTCTCTTCTAGCTTTGAGTTTAGCCTTTTTATTTTGATTTTAGGTAGATATGGACATGTTATTGGAATCACTTAGACAAATTATTAAGGCTTCATATACAAGATTCTCAAGTTGTGATTGGATATTATTTTTGGCTAGTTCTTTCATACTAGTCTTGCTCAGTTGATTTGATAGATTTGTAGGCCTCTGGACTTTGATTTATTTATTTGGTCATTACTTCCTATTAAGTTATTCTTGATTATTAATGTCTTCCATTGTTAGATTGTGATTGAATAAATGTGATAAAGCCAAGTGGTTCACTTGGGGACTAGCAACAGTCTATGAGTGTTGGTCATGCCAAAGGTACCTTCCCGAGGTGTAACAAATATGAAACTAAAGTAAGGTTAAATGATTTTTAATAATCAATAATACAAATGACAAAGTCAACTTAATTAAAATTCTCAAAACCTAGTTGTCACATGAACATGCATTAAAATAGATTTGAAAGAAAACACAAGTCTCAAATGATATAGTCTCTAAAGTAGAACAAAATCATAAATAGGAGTGAGAAGTCCGTTGGAATGGAAATAACTACCTCACACAATCTCCGTAGGAAGCCTTAAACAAGAAAGGATAGAGGGTATCACAAAGATTTGAGATCGTAACCTAGACAAATGTAATAGCAAGGGGTGAGTACCAAACATACGAGACCAACAAGTGAACTATTAAACACAAAGTTAAGAGTATAGAATACGGGTACTCCTAACACTTCGACCAAATTTTCACAGCTACAACCTGCTTAAAACCAAACCCAACCTAATATTTCACAATTTATATATCATATGGATCAATAATAATACACAAATAATTATAGAATAATAACACAAAGGATCCAGTTCATCAATCCCTAGTTCTATAAAAAGATACTCATAATCTCATAAATATAGAGATGTGCAATGCAATGTAATGCAATGTCATGTACAGTGATGAATGTTTCACCTAGTGATACACCCGCTATGTCTTAGTTCAGGATCCATGGGGGACTTATTAGTCCATGTATATGTCACAACATGTGACACGACCATCGAATCATAGTATTCATCATGATATGCGATACGATCCTTGATTTATAGTATCTCTTGCGGCGTGTGACGTATCCCTCAAAATGATACATCCTCTTTAATTCTTATTGTTGCTCAGTTCACATAACACTTGTCATAACCCTGTCAAATAATCAATGCAAATAATATGTTTACACATAATGAAGAGATGATCATTTTTAATGCAATGCTCAATACACAATAACACAATCTTGATACAACTTCAACTCAATAAACTTTTCAAAATTATTCTTAATACATCACACTTGGAAATACGAAATTCTATACACATAACAAAGGTTAAAAACTCACTTGCCTTACTAATTGAACACTCACTACGGGACTTGAGCCTTCCCCTTTTGTTGGGCTTTCAAATCATAATAATCTATTCAAATTAATAATCACAATAAGATTCCAAAACTAACAACACCCCTATTACTATACGTCTAGCTTAGACCCAAAACCTCTCTCAAATTTATAACCAAGTCTAGGGTTAGGTCTCAATTTCTCAAAACATCATAAATCAAATAACCTACATATAATACAATACCCCTAATATTTAAGTACATCTATCAATATGTTAGGATTTAAATCATAATTTAATAATTAGAAGATGAAAAAGAATAGATTAAAAATGAAACTCAAATACATAAATATGAGAGCAAATTAAAGAAAATGAAGGAAGAACCTTCTCTTAAACTAATGATCTATTCTATATGACCACTTTAACTCCTATTGATTAGCCGATAATCATTGTCCCAATTATTACTCCACACTGTTGACCATTAATGTGTTAGAATATTTTTTTACAAATTCAAGTGGCATCTTCGTGTTTTACTTTTTCAAAATAAATTAATTAATTAATAAATGTACATTATGGAATAACAATTGGTAACAAAAGACAGATGGAAAGAATACTCACTAAAAGGAATAACCAAAGCAGTGAATGCAATGCTCCTTTACCTTAAGAATTTGTTGTCGCTTTTTGTGTTGTCGTACAGGCATGTTTATTTGTTATTTTTTAATAGACTTATTATGTATCAAAACTAGAAATCCCCACTGACTTATTTTAATTAATATGAAATAAGTGGAATATGGTATTAACCAAATTAACAATTTAACTCATCAATTAAATTAATAATCTAAAATTACCCATCAATTAAATTATCGTAGTTAATGAGTAGTCCAAAATACCCATTTCAAATTCACAAGAAGGATATTTTAGAAAAGCAAGAGGACTAATTCTCCAAATGACCTAACGAGTCATTACATTATCCACCACTAAAACTCTTATTCGTCCTCAAATATAAGGTAAAAGAAAGTAGTTGAAGCTTTGAAGAGACGAGGATATTTACCACGCATGTTGGACTCTGTCTCCCAAGTCGCCTCTCCAAATGGATGGTGCTTCCATTGCATCTTCACTGAAGAAATCTCTTTGTTTCTAAGTTTTTGAACCTATCTATCAAAAATAAGTATAGGCTCCTCCTTAAATGACAAGTTTGGATCCAATACTACTGAATCAAGTGAAAGTATATGAGAATCATCTGGCACATACTTTCGAAACATGAAGACATGAAACACAAGATGCATAGATGATAAGCTAGGTGTCAAGGTCAATCTATAGACCACTCTCTAACTAGCTCCAAAAGCTCAAATGGGTTGATGAATGGAGGGATAAGCTTACCATTATTCCCGAACCGTATCACACCCTTCATTGGTGACACTCTAAGCCAAATGTGATCAACCTCCATAAACTCTAGGGTTCGAACCCTCCTATCTACATAACTCTTTTGTCAACTCTGAGTCGTCAGTAGTCTACCCTAAATCCTATGGACCTTTTCCATGGCATCTCTAAGAAAGTCTATATCTAACGAGTCTATCTCGGCAAAATAAAACCAACCAAACAATGATCTATACTGCCTACCATATAAAGCCTTGAATGGTGCCATCTGAATGTAAGAGTGATTACTATTATTGTAGGCAAACTTTGCTAAGAGAAAGTGTTGATCCTATCGAGATACAAAGTCAATTACACATATTTGGAGCATGTCCTCCAACACCTAAATTGTTCGCTCGGACTGTCGATCTGTCTGAGGGTGAAAGGCTAAACTGATATCCAACTAAGTACCCTAACCATGCAGCAAAGCCCTCTAAAAATGTGAAGTGGGGAGTGAACCACGATAAAAAATAATGGAAACCGGCACTCCATGCAGTTTAACTATCTAACTAATGTAGAGTTGAGCCAACTTCTCTGTCATGTACTTCGCCTTAACCAAAATAAAATGGGCAGACTTAGTCAATTTATCTACAACTATCCAAATAGAGTCATAACCACCCACGGTAGTGGTTAAACTTAGCACAAACACCATGGTAATTCCCTACCACTTCCAGGTAGAAATGGGAATCCTCTAAGATACACCACCAGGTTGTTGATGTTTATAATTAACTTGATGACATGTCAAATACTTATCCATAAACTCTGAAATATCCTTCTTCATACCACACCACCAATAGTGTTGACGCAAATTATGATACATCTTCGTCGGCCCGAGATGAATAGAATAATGAATACAATGAGCCTCCTCAAGAATCAATCTAATCAAGTCACCCACCTTGGGCACACAGACCCGACCTCCAAACCTCAGAACACCATCAGGATCAAGTACTATTTCTTTAGCCTCTCCTTTGGTTACTTTATCTCATTTGAGATATTACTTTTTGTCCTCAAACTAGCACTCATGAATCTGATCCATCAAGAAAGAGTGGGCCTCAGTGAAAGAAAGTACACCACCCTCATCTGAAAGTTATAATTTGACTAGAACATTAGGTAGACGCTGAACATCCCTGGCCAAAGGTCGCTCCTCAACTCAAATGACGTTTAGACTTCCCATGCTAGAAGTCTTTCTACTCAGGGCATCAACCATCATATTAGCCTTCCCCAAATGATATAAGATGGTCAAATCATAGTCGTTTAGCAACTCAATCCACCTATGTTGTCTCAATTGCATATACGTAATGATACCACAACTTAAGTACAAAAACTAGTACCACTAACTCTAAGTCATGGATCGAATAATTCTTCTCATGAGCCTTCAACTGTCTAGAAGTATAGGCAATAATTTTCCCCTTTTGCATCAACACACCACCTAAACCAACTCTTGAAGCATCACAATACACCATAAAGTCTGCACCTGCCTTAAGTAGTGTCATAATGGGAGCTAAATTCAATAAAGTCTTGAGGCTTTAGAAGCTTGCCTCATACTCATAAGACTATCAAAAGGCTACATTCTTCTTAGTTAATCTGGTCAATGGGGCTCCAATGGAAGAAAATGTTTAATACACTACCAATAATACCCAGCTAACCTCATAAAACTATGAATCTTGATAGCTGAAGTAGGCCTTGTCCAACCTCTAATTGCCTCAACCTTAGTTGGGTCTACTCTAATCCCTCCTTGGATACCACATGCCTTAAGAATACCACTGAATTAAGCGAGAACTCACACTTGGAGAATTTTGCATATAACGTTTCCTCCATCAACCTCTATAGCACTATCCTTAAGTGACGAACATGATCATCCTCAGTCTTCGAATACACCAAGATGTCATCAATGAATACTATCACAAAAGAATCCAACTATGAAGGAAACACCCTGTTCATCAACTCTATGAATGTTGCAGGGACGTTAGCCAACCAAAAAAACATTACTAAGAACTCGTAGTGTCCATAACCTGTTCAAAAAGGTGTCTGAGGAATATCTAATACTTCAATCCTCAACTGATGATAACCAAACCTCAAGTCAATCTTAGAGAGCAAAATTATTCTCTAAAGTTGATCAAACAAGTCATCAATACGAGGAAGAGGATATTTGTTCTTAGCAGTCACCTTATTCAGGTGTTTATAATCAAAACACATCCTCATAGACCCATCATTGTTCTTTACCAACAAGACCGGAGCGCTTAAAGGTGACACCCTAGGACAAATAAACCCTTTGCTTAATAAATCTTAAAGTTGCTCCTTCAATTCTTTTAAATCAACTGGAATCATTCGATATCGAAGGATGGAGATGAGCTTTGTGCCCGACTCTATATCTAGAAAAGTTAATATCTCTATTGGGAGGAACACCTGGAAGATCAATAGAAAACAAATCAACAAACTCCTGAACCACAAAAATAGACTTTATGGATGGTGGTTTAATGCTAGTATCCAAAAGAAAAGCCAAGTAAGACAAACACCCCTTGTCCATCAATTTCTAAGCATGGATGTAGGAGATAACTTTGCTAGGATATAAGTATCGCTAGTACCCTAGCACTCAATCATCGATACCCCGAGCATGGTTAAGGTCAGTGTCTTAACATAACAATCAAGGATGGAATGATATGGAGATAGCCAATTAATCCCTAAGATAACATCAAAGTCTATAATCTCTATAATAATCAAATCTACCCAAGTATCACACCCAGCTTGAGAAAAAAGACAAGATTGATACACTTGATCCATTACTAAAGGCTTGCCTACTGGTGTGGAAACATGAATGAGTATGGCCATACGATCACATAACAAGTTGAATCTAGATGAAAAGTAGATAGACACATAGGAGCAGGTAGATCAAGGATCAAACAACATAGAATCAGATTGATAACAAACTGGGACAATACATGTGATGACTACATCAAATGCCTCTGCCTCAGACCTCCTTGGAAATGCATAACAATGTGATCCTCTGCCACCTCTTGTCTGAGAAATGCCTCTATCTCCACTCCGCACCCCTCTCCGTGAAGTGTGACCACCTCTATCTGTTTGAGTTATACCTCATCTTCTGGATTATGGTGTCGGTGGTCTAGTCTGAATTAAAAAAACTGGGATGGGGCCCTCTGTGTCCCCTCTGCAAGGGACACTGTCATATTATATGATCGAGATCCCCACAACCATAAACAAATCTTTGACTCTGGACTGATGTGTTGATCCTGAAGAACTACTATAACTGCCTCACCCCATAGGTTGCTATTGTGAACCATACATGTCTTGACCTGTACTCTAAGATTCACGATGTGTCTTACCACCCTCAGATATCAGTGATGATGCATGAATTGATCCTCGATGCTGGAATAAGCTACTCCCTCTATTAGGACCCTCTACCTCCAAATGAGGTACTAAAAAACTAGCCAGATGTACGGCCTTCTTGGGGTCCCCAAGCCCCTCTCTCTCTATCAGCTCTACCTCCTTAGCCATACTCACAACAGACAAGAAAGAGGCTCTTTCTCTAGATACTGTAAACGCCAATTTTTGAATAGAATAGGTCAATCCTCTCATAAACCTACAAACTCTCTCTATATCATCTAAAGTAATGGTTGCAACATGTCCATATAACTGACAGAAATGGGTCTTATACTCAGTGACTGATAAGCCATCCTGCCATGGACTCTAAAACCTTAAGAAACTCTCCTCTCTCAAGCTCCAAGTAATAAAGCGGTCATAGAAAGAACTAGAGAACATCTCTGAACATACTGAGGGAGATCCAACTGGCAAAGATCCTGAATACATCCTACACCACTCTCCGACTAGCCCACGAAGCTAAAAAGTAACATACCAAACCCTGTGTGACTCAACTAAGACGATAGCATCCAACAACTCTCTACAAGTAGTCAGAAATGCATAAGCATCCTCTGTCTTCCCACCTTGAAATTAAGGTGGGTCCATCTTTCTAAACCTGTCATAGCGGTGTTGCTCATCCTCAAACAATATAGCCAATGGTGCACCCCAGACCTCAACTATTAGTGCAGGATCAATCTCAACTATAGGACCCAATGGTGGTTGCTCCACCAAATCATGAACCATGGGAGCCTGATGCTTCTCTAGAGTCTGAGCTCCTTCTCCATTCTGAGAACCGCCCAATATTACTTGTCGTATTACCACTCAGATCAAAACTCTCAAGTACACTCAATACCCTCAATAAAGTATCCTACTGAAAAGGTGAGGCTATGTTCTCTAAACAAAACTGGTTCCCTCTAATGCCAATCATAGGCTCTAAAGAGACCTCGGTGGCATAACCTCTCACTCTTGTTGCTACATGAGCATGACCTCTAGTTTGAGCTCAACCCCTATGCCTAACTGGGGCCTCAACAACTATCTGGAGAGTTGCCTCACCTCTACCACCAACAATAGTAGCTATAGTCCTTGCCACCTATCAAAAGAACATGGGCACATCTCAATACAAATGAAGATAACCACACATGATGAGAGAGAATAAATTAAAAAACGTTTCTTAACAGTCTTCATAGCGTATCAAAGATAAGTACAGACGTCTCTGTACCAATCTTTGAGACTCTACTTAGACTCAGCTTGTTTGCACATGAGACCTATGAACCTATGACTTTTATACCTTCTATCATGACCAAAAAATGGGTGTGATGACACTCATCTTATCCCACCAAGAAAGGTTAGCTAAATCCAATTATGATGATAAAATGTAAAACTAAAATAAGGTTAAAAGATTTTTAATAGTCAATGATACAGATAACAAAGACAATTTAATTAAAATCCTCAAAATCTAGTTGTCACGTCCACAAGCCTCTTAATGCATTGCAATAGATTTGACCAAAAATAAAAATCTCAAATGATATTGTTTCTAAAGTAGAATAAAATTATAAATAAGAGTGAGAAGTACGTTGGGATGGCAAACAACTACCTTACACAATCTCCATAGGAAGCCTCAGACAAGAAATGATAGAGGGTATCACAAAGATTCGGGTTCATAACCTACACAAATATAGTAGCAAGGGGTGAGTTTCAAACACAGGGTACCCAACAAGTAAACTACTAAATACAAAGTTAAGAATACAGAATATGGGTACTCCTAACACTTCGACCAAACTTCCACAACTACAACCTGCTTAAAAACCATTCCAACCTAGCAGTTTACAATTACATATCATATGGATTAATAATAATACACCAACAATTATAGAGAAACAACACAAAGGATCAAGTTCATCGATCATAAGTTCCATATAAAGGCACTCATAAGCTCATAAATCATAGTGATGTGCAATACAATGTTAAATATAATGATGCATGTCTGACCTAGTGATGCACACATGTTGTCTCTCAGTTCAAGACCCATAGGGAATTTATTAGTCCATGCATCTGTTACGGCGTGCGATACGACCCTTAAATTATAGTATCTGTCGTGGATACGACACAACCCTCAATTTATAGTATCCATCACGGTGTGTGACACGTCCCTCGAAATGATAAATCTTTTTAATTCTTATTCTTCCTTAATTCACATAACACTTATCATAACCTTGTCTAATAATCAATGCAAATGGGCATGTTTACATATAATGAAGAGATGATCATTTTTAATGCAATTCTCAGTTTACAACAACACAATCTTGATGCAACATCAACATCACCTCAATACACTTTTCAAAATTATTCTCAACACATCACACTAGGAAGTACGAGATTCTATACACTTAACAAAGGTTAAACAATTCACTTGCCTTAATAATTGAACACTAATTGTGGGACTTGAGCCTTCCTTTTTTGTTGGGCTTCTAAATCACAACAATCTATTCAAATAAGTAATCACAATAAAATTCTAAAACTAACAACACCCCTATTACTATACATCGAGCTTAGACCCAAAACCTCTCCCAAATCTATAACAAAGTCTAGGGTTCGGTGTTAATTTCTCCAAACATCATAAATCCAATAACATTCATATAATGCAATACTCCTAATATTTATGTACATCCATCAATATATCAGGATTTAACTCATAATTTAATAATCAGAAGATGAAAAAGAGTAAATTGAAAATAAAACTCAAACACATAACGACGAGAGCAAATTAAAGAAAATGAAGGCAAAACGTTCTCTTTAACGAATGATCCATTCTATATGATCCTTTAACTCCTACTGATTAGACCATAATCATTGTCCCAATTATTACTCCACACAGTTGATCACTAATGTTTTAAAAATTCTTTTACAAATTCAAGTAGCATCTTCATGTTTTACTTTTCAAAAAAAAATATAAATTAATAAAAGTACATTATGGAATAAAAATTGATAACAAAAGACACATGAAAAGAGTACTTACTGAAAGGGATAACCAAAGTAGTGAACGCAATACTCCTTTACCTTAAGAAATTATGGCCGCCCTTCGTATTATCTTACATGTATGTTTCTTTATTTCTTTTAATAGACTAATTATGTATCAAAATTTGCAAGCCCCACTAACTTATTTGAATTAATATGAAAGAAGTGGTATAGGGTATTAACCAAATTAAAAATTTAATTCATCAATTAAATTAATAATCTAAAATTACTCGTCAACTAAATTATCGTAGTTACCGAATAGTCCAAAATACCCATTTAAAATTCACAAGAAGAATATTTTAAAAAAGTGAGAAGACTAATTCTCAGAATGACTTAGCGGGTCATTACATGCTCCTAACTAATATTATTAAAAAATAATTGATTTATATTTTTAAAAATTATTATGTATTAATTAAATCAGTCATAAAAATAAAATACAAGATTTCTATGAATATTATAAAATGCATGTTTGACAAAAATATTACTAATATTATAAATATAATGCCATAAAAGCATTAAAATATTTAACAAAAAGAGAATCTCTCAAGTCAAACTAAAAACTAAATGGCTTGCAATCTGAAATATCAAGTCAATACTACTAAAATAATGATACTAAAAATATAACATAAGTTCTAAATTCAAAATAAAAAATTTAACATTATACTCTTATCTCAAATTTCAATAGAACATACATAAGCATGATCTTTTAAAAAAAATGTAAGTCTATAACTTTATTCAACAATGACTTCTACTCTAATTAAAATTTAAAATACAATAAAATTATGCTAATGAATAAATATAAAATAAATTAAAAATGCAAAAAAATTAGATCGAATCATATATAGTAAAGGTTGAAAATGAGAAGAAACGAAATATAAACAATATAAAAAATATATTTTATAAAAGAGTAAAATAATAAAAGTAAAAAGAATTTATAATAATAAATAATATATTAAATAAAAATAAAAGAAAGAAATTAAAATTTACTATCTTATCACACCGTAAATACCAATAATTCATAGTCCCCACTACCATTAACACCACCACCACACGTACACACATTAAGAATTGAGGAATGTAATGATCCTTGTTAATTACACATAATTACTTGTTAATTACTTAGCGCATAATTATATGACCAGCCAAATATATCAAATAATATAATTATGACAGAAATATTGAAAACATGTCTAAACTTGATGTGAATTATTAGTTTCATTCGTGAACTATTGACACTGTCATGATCTGAAATTGAGTGTGATGAGACTTGCCTTTTGTAATGACCTCGAAATTTATTTTTGATATTTTTGACTTAATTACTATTTTTTCCTTCTCGAAAGATGTTTTGGGTCATATTTAATCAAGTATAAAAGTCAAATTTTGAAAATCTTGTAAAAAGTTGGAGTTTTACAAAAGAAAGAGTTTTTAAAGGCTTAAAGTTGAAAATTTTAAGTTTTGAGATTATTTTGAGTTTTGAGTGTCGAAATTTAATTTCGTCAATTTCATCAGTTCTGGAATGGCAAATATGGTCTAAGGGAACTTGAAGAACTAAATTCGGATTTAAAATGGATATTTTAGGCCCAAAGTTGCAATTCTAGTTCATTTTAGATCATAGGTTTGACTTTGGTCAACATTCGGAGTTCGGAAGCTTGTATCAAATTTTTGTTAGTTCCAGTGGTTCTGGGTGATGAAACTAATACTATAAATGGCTTCGTTATAATTTTTAGAGCTTCTGTGAATGTGTTGAGTTTTTTAATACGAAACTAGTTTAAATGATCTTTCTCGGATTTGAAACTATGGAGGTTCCGAACGAATTTCGAGCATCCAATTCGTGTTTAGATGGTGCTGAGTGTTGTTAGTGCATTGTTGTTTCTGGTTCATCTGGCACCAGTACTTCGCCTTCGCGTCTCATGGACCACGTTCGCGGAGGCCAAACAGCTAGACCTCCGCGTTCGCGGGGTGACTGTCGCATTCGCGGAGAGTTATTCCCCTCTAGCCACCATAATCGCGAATATGGCTCGTGTTCATGGAGCATTACTCTTGCCTGATCAGTGAATAGTTTTAAAAGATGGGATTTAAGCCCTAGCCACCATGTTTGACATTTCCAAGCTCGTTCTAAGGGAGAATTTTCAAGGTTTTAAAGGTAAATCGATTGGATAACTCTTTTCTAATCTATATCATTAATTTACATTGATTAAGTGATTATTTTAACTTCTAATTTTGGGATTTTAATGATGTAAATTGAGAATTTTTGGATATGGATTTCCTAAACTTGAATTGTTGATTTCTCCCTCATCTTAACTCCGTTTTGAAATCGTTTTCACCGTTGAGTTTCTTATTACTTGGAGAACATTTTCATATATTAATTTTCAGATTCCGACAATGTTTATCATTTTACCTTTTTTCGAATTAAGTGATTTTAGTGTCATTAGATTCGTTATGTGATTGTGATGCCATATTTGAATAGAGTGTGGTGCATCGGAGTAAATAAAGAGGGGGAAACCAGTGATTTTTATTTGATTTGGGACTTTAATTGAGGCAAGTGGTCTTCTAATCTTTCGTTAAGTATGATTGAACCTTGTATGCTCCTATATGAATGAAACTGAGTATTTGGGGGTAGGATTGTACCATTTTAGGCTTGATCATGATTATTCATATCGAATACTTGCTCGTTCATTGATATGTTGATCTATAAATAAATGGTGATTATGTAATCTATGTTACCTTGTGAATTATTCGATATTGATAGTGAGATGGTGCATATATTGTGATATGATTGAGATATTGATGATATTGAGACACTGATGAGATTGTGATACTGATAATATTGAGATGTTGATGGTATTGAGATATTGAGATCATTATGATGATGAAACTGGGATATAATTATTATCATGCATGTTGCATCTATTATTATCTGTACATTGATACTTGTGATGGCTACGACCGAGAGGTGAAAAAGGTAACATGTGGATTGGTGGTCAAGATCTTTATCGGTGGGGTCCAAGGTCTCTTCCGGATGACCCGAGGTCTCTTCCAGGCTAGTGAGTTTAGTCTGAGGTCTCTTCCAAACGGCCTGAGGTCTCTTCCAAGTGGGTGATCATTAGCTGAGGTCTTTGTCGGCGGTGTTCACAGATACACGGACAGATATATCCCCCATGGGTTCTGACTAAAGCAGACGACCATATCTCATTAGTGAATGTGTATTCTAGAACAGACATGTATCACGATTATTTAACATTGCATTACATGATTTGCACCTCATGCCATACACTTCATCTCACATCATACGTGGTTTATATTGTATACTTATATTATCCTTGTATTGAGTATATGTTGGATCTACATGTATTCTTGGGTATTGAGATATCATGCCAGATGATGAGTATATCTATATTATTGTGATTTGTATATTATATTGTGCTGGAACTTTATTGAGTGCAGGTTTGTTGTTCGGCGGATTGTGGTTGGGACTTAAGGAGTTACTTGTGTTCTGCATTGTTTTACTTTAGGTTAGTTCCATTTTGCTGAGTACCCTATTCTTTGGTGCTCACCGTTTGCTACATTTTTATAGGCTGTGATCCCGGTCAATCCTGCTAGATTTCTCTTTGTTAGATCGAGCTTCTGGATCACTTGAGAGGTAGTTGCTCATGTCTTCAACATGCCCTTGAGGATCCCATTCTATGTTTTTAGTTCTATTTGGAGATGAGACATTATGACTTATATTTCATTTGAGTATTCTGTATTTAGAGACTTGTACATGTGATACCAGCTCTTAGGATGGTTGTAGTGTTGTCTTTTGCATTTATATATCTTATTAGACTGTTCATCTTCTGCTTTATCCATATTATTTAAGTTGTTGGGTTTGAGCTGACTAAACTTGGTGGATGTGAATGCCATCACACCCGAATTTCAGGTCCTGATAATTTGGTAGCAGAGCTCCAAGTTCATATGTCTCACATGTGTATAAGCTCAGTCGAGTAGACTCTTAAGGATCAAAATAAAGACGTTTGTTGCTTATCCTTGAGAGGATACAGTGGTTGGTAGGAATTTTTCTTTTACTTCATTCTAATTAATTTATGCTTGAGTCTTGTTTAAGTGTTGAGTATTTGTGTGTCCTTTTGACAGATGGCGAGGACCATAGCTACTACTGCTTCAGGACGAGGGGAGCCTGCCCCTGATGTTTCTATTGAGACCCCAGCTCGGGGCAGGGGTCGTTCCAGAGGGCGAGCTAGAGGTTGGGGCTGAGTAGCCACACCAGTGAGAGATTATGATCGGGGTATCTCCACTGAGCCAACTTTGAAGCCTAGACAAGAGCAGGTTCCACATGAGTTTACTGTTGCACCACTACTTCTAGATACACTACTAAGAGTTTTAGGTGTGTTAGAGACTTTGGGGTAGACTGGTAGCCCAGCTGACACTCTCAGTACTTTAGAGACTTGAGTTAGGGTTCAGCCTCAGGATCAACAGCAAGCCTCCGAGGCCCAAGTTCAGGTGGAACAACCACTAGTAGCTCTAATTATTGAGGTTCGACCAGTAGCTGTCTTGAATGATGATGAGTAACAGAGGTATGAGAAGTTTTAGAAGATGGTCCCACCTCAATTTCAGAGTGGGAAGGCCCAGGATGCACATAAGTTTCTTAGTACTTGCAGAGAGTTACTAGAGACAATGGATCTAGCAGATTCACATGGGGTGATATATGTTACCCTTCAGCTTTATAGGCTAGCCAAGGAGTGGTGGAGGACTTATTCAGGATCCCTTCCAACTAGGTCTCCTCAGATGACTTGGGAGATGTTCTCTGATATTTTCTATGATTGGTTTGTTCCTTGGAGCGTTCGTGAGAAGTGTCGGTTGAGATTTGAGATCATGAGGTAGGGCACCATGATAGTTTTAGAGTATCAGGTTCGCTTCTTCCAGTTGGCCCATCATGCTATAACTATACTTTCGATCAAGTGAGAGAAGGTCCATCGATTTGTGAGAGGGTTGGTTTATTCGATCAGGCAATCTATATTCTGGGTAGCTAAAGATGGATCTTCCATCCAGTGAGTGGTTAGTGCTGCCAATGAAGCATATTTAATATAGAGAGAGGAGTTTGGGGACCCCCAAAAGAGTTTGTACTTCAGGACAGTATTCAGGTACCTCATTGGGGGCAGAGGTATAGTCAGAAGAGGTGGTTCATTTCAACATCGCGGTGTTCATCCAGCCTTGCTAGCTTTAGAGGAGGGACGAGGTCCCTGTGATTCCTATAATTCACGACATAGTACATCTAGTTCCCAGTAGAGGCCCACTGGCCAGGGAGACTACAACATCCCTCCAGCTTCTTCACAGCAGTGATCCACTCTTAATTGCAACATTGACTTTGCTATTGACCTTGAATCAGGCACCAAGCCCATTTCTATCACACCCTATCGAATGGCTCCAGCTGAGTTGAAGGAACTAAAGGTGCAACTTTAGGATCTGTTGAGTAAGGGCTTTATTCGCCCCAGTGTTTCACCTTGAGGTTTCTCAGTTCTATTTGTTAAGAAGAATGATGGGTCTATGAGGATGTGTATTGAGTATAGACAGTTGAACAAAGAGACTGTCAAGAACAAGTACCCACTTTCTCGCATTGATGGCCTAATTGACCAGCTTCAGTGAGCTGCATTATTTTCTAAGATTGACTTGGGGTCTAGGTATTATCAGCTCCATATTCGGCCATCAAATATTCCCAAGATAGATTTTTTGACCAGGTATAGCCATTATGAATTTCTTGTTATGTCTTTTGGTTTAACTAATGCCCCTACAACATTTATGGAGTTGATGAATAGGGTGTTCCGACCGTATCTAGACTCATTCGTGATTGTGTTCATCGATGATATTTTGGTCTATTACAAGACCGAGGAAGATCATGTGAGACATTTGAGAATCGTGCTCTAGAGGCTTAGGGAGGAGAAGTTGTATGCAAAATTCTCCAAGTGCAAGTTCTGGTTGAGTTCAATAGCATTCTTGGGGCACGTGGTATCCAAGGAGGGTATCCGAGTTGATCAGGTGAAGATTGATATTGTTCAAGGTTGGACTTGGCCTACCTCAGCTATAGAGATTCACAATTTTGTAGGCTTGGCTAGTTATTATCGTTGTTTTGTTCAGGGTTTCTCCACTATTGCTGCTCCACAAACTAGACTTACTTAGAAGAATGTGGTGTTCCATTGGTCCGATGAGTGTGAGGAGAGCTTCCAAAATCTCAAGTTATTATTGACTTTAGCTCCTATTCTGACATTGCCAGTAGAGGGTGTCGATTTCATAATCTATTGTAATGTTTCGGGAGTGGCGCTAGGTGGTGTGTTGATGTAAAAAGGGAAGCTTATTGCTTATGGCTCTTGACAGTTAAAGGTTCATGAGAAGAACTACCCCACCCATGATTTGGAGTTACATGTGGTTGTGTTCGTGTTAAAGTTATGGCGTCATTACCTTTATCGAGTCCATTATAAGATCTTTACTGACCATCACACTCTTCAGTATATCTTTAGTCAGTGGGATCTAAATCTGAGGCAAAGGAGGTGGATTAAGCTCTTAAAAGATTATGACTTGACTATTGCTATCATCTCGGGAAGGCCAATATGGTGTCGATACATTCAGCAGAAAGTATTCTAGTATAAAGAGTCTAGCAACGATTTAGGCTGAGGAGAAACCATTGGCTAGAGATATTCTTTTTTTTTCTTTTTGAAAATCAATATAGAGAAGCTTTGATTCATTTGTAGTAATCATACGAAGGCCAATTACAAAACAAACATCAAAAACTACCATCCTTTACATTGACCCAAAACCCAAAAGATCCCCAAAATAAAACCTAGCCACTAGTGAACTTGGTAACAGCCTTGGTACCCTTAGAAACAGCATGCTTCGCCAATTCACCAGGAAAAACAAGTCTCACAGCAGTCTGAATTTCCCTAGAAGTAATGGTAGGCTTCTTGTTGATCCTAGCCAATCTAGAAGCTTCCTGGGCAAGCTTCTCAAATATATCATTAATAAAACTGTTCATTATACCCATAGACTTACTGGATAAACCAATATCTAGATGAACCTGCTTCAAGACCTTGAAGATATAGATCTTGTAGGATTCAACACTCTTCTTTGCCTTCTTCTTCTTCTTATCAGCACCAGCATCCTTAGGTAGCTTCTTTCCGGCCTTAGGCTTCTTCTCCACTGGAACTTCCTCGGCCTTCTTCTCCTCAACTGGTTTCTTCTCAGTCGGCTTTTTCCCTGCCTTTGGTGCCATTTTTGAGAACTTTCACGGAAACACAAATAGAAATTTCTTTTGTTTTGGCTAGAGATATTCAGAGGTTGGTTAATGGGTTAGTGAGGTTGCAGATTTTAGAGCAGGGTGGAGTGCTTGCTTCCATTAAGGCTTGCTCATCTTTGATGGATCAGATTCATGAGAGACAGTTTGAGGTTGAGAAGTTATGTATTATTCGAGATAAAGTGACTAAAGATGAAGCTAGGGAACTAAAGTTTGATTTTGATGGTGTTTTGAGGATTGGGAATCATATTTGTGTGCCTAAGGTGAGAGATTTGACCAGGTTGATACTAGAGGAGGCAGATTGTGCTATATATTCTATACACCCAGGGGCAGTGAAGATGTACAACGATTTGGTACAACATTATTGGTGGTCTGATATAAAGAGAGAGATAACTGAGTTCGTTGCAAGGTGCTTGACATATCAACAGATTAAGTGTGAGCATTTGAGCTAGGTGGAGATCTCTAGAGGATGCCCATTATCGAGTTGAAGTGGAAACACATTGCCATGGACTTCGTTGTTGGCGTACCTCCTACTGTCGGGGGTTTTGACTCTATTTGGGCAGTGGTGTATTGATTGACCAAGTTGGTGCACTTTATTCTGGTCAAAGTGAGGTATACCGCAGAGAGATTGTCCTAACTTTATATCAGCCAGATAGTGAGACTTCATGGGATCCTAGTGTCTATCATATCGAATCGGAGATCGTTGTTTACTTTACACTTTTGGATGGCCTTACATTATGGTTTAGGTATCCATTTGGGTTTGAGTATAATTTTTCACCCCCATACTGATAGTCAGTCCAAGAGGACCATTCATGTACTAAAGGATATTCTTTGAGCCTGTGTTATTGATTTTGGAGCTAGGTGGGATCAACATTTGGCCTTAGTGGAGTTTGCTTACAACAACAGTTACCATTCTAGTATTCAGATGGCTCCTTTTGGAGGCTTTATATGGCCGAAGGTGTAGATCGCCCATTGGATAGTTTGACAAGGTAAATATGGTGAGCATGGGTGTTGATATGCTGAGAGATGATCTTGAGCCAATACGATTGATTCAGAGTAGATTGATGACAACCCAGAGTCGCCAAAAGACATATGCTAATAAGCGGGTTCGACCCCTGGAGTTCGTTGTTGGTGATATGGTTTGGTTGAAAGTCTTGCCTTTGAAGTTTAGGAAGAAAGGAAAGCTGAGTCCAATGTTTATTGGTCCTTTGGAGATTCTTGAAAGAGTGGGAGAGGTGTTTTATAGACTTGCCTTGCCACCCAACTTATCTTTAGTCCATCCTGTTTTCCATGTTTCTGTAACAACTCGAAAATTTTCAAAATCTACTTATGGTTGGCATTCTATGATGTACTACAAGCCATGGTTGAGTTTTTGTGGCCACGGGTTGAGTTTAAGTAGCCGAATGCAAATTGGGCGAGTAAGTCGCCTTGAGGGAATGTTTCGGCAGTGTAATTGAAACAGTCATAACTTTGGATGTGGGATGAACCATGTGAGATACCACATATAAAATTGAATCTCTTTGAGTTATATTTGCAACACAAGTGGTTTCACTCAATTTGGACTTCTGGTGAGGGAGATATGTCCCAAACAGTGTGACTGTCTAAAATTCAGAAGCCATTGGAGATAGGCTCAGAAAAATGGCCAAGGACATTTGCACGAACCGTGATACTTTTCGAAGTACTTCTAGGGTCCCGTGAGGTGTCACAGTGAGCTTGGGGTGGCCTGGAACCACCCCTAAGCCAAGTGTAGGTCAACGAATCCTCAAATGGACCGTTTGTCACTTGACGAGTCGTCCACTGTTCCGTGAAGGTGGACAGAGGCTAGGACAAGGCTTGGCTTATGCTTTTGGCTCTAAGGAAGTCTGGACGGTGCCTTGAACGAGACGTCTCACCTTGAACGGACCATTTAGTGGTTCGTGAAGTGTAACAGAAAGTCCTCCGAGAGTTCGCGTTGAAGAATTG
>JBCEWC010001490.1:0-40723 GCA_038996855.1 Solanum aculeatissimum | reverse complement strand
CAAGGTGTCATATATAGACTAAAGTTCCCCCCCCCCCCCCCCCTATATATGAATAGGGCAATTGCAAGCTACTTGTCAAGAGATATTTGTTATGATTTATCACCAGAAGATGTGTATGTTACTGTTGGTTGTACACAAGCTATAGAAATAGCAGTGTCCTTTCTTGCCAAACCTAATTCCAATATTTTGCTACCAAGGCCTGGCTTCCCAACCTATGCTCTTTGTGCTTCTTTTAGAAATGTTGAAGTTAGGTATTATGATCTTGTACCACAAAATAATTGGCAAGTTAATTTGGAGGCAATTGAAGATTTGGCTGACCAAAATACTATTGCAATTGTTGTTATAAATCCTGGGAATCCTTGTGGAAATGTCTACTCATATGAGCATTTGGAGAAGGTGAATTTATTGATTCCTTCTTTTGCTACTTACCTTTTAGTAATTTCACTCCTAAAAATGCGAATTTTCGATGGATTTTTTTCGTTGAAGATAGAGTACCACGTCAGATAAAAAGGGGATGGGTGGTTTTACATATGATCATGGACAATTCTCTCCTGATCGATCATGTGCTAGTTTATGGGGTTGAGTTATGTCCAAGATTCATTTCTTTAATATGATATCAAAGTCAGGCATATGCAGTGGCGAAGAAGTCAGAAATTTTATTAAGGGTGTTCGAGATTTAGTATATATTTTGATGAACTTTTTGTTGAAGATTGAGTACCACGTGAGATAAAAAAGGGTGGGCAGTCTTTTTATATGATCTTGGACAAGCGGCCTTTTCTGATCATGAGCTAGTTTTTAGGTTTGTGTTACATCCAAGATTCATTTTTTTAACATGATATCAGAGTAAGACACATCAACAATGGTATAGTAAGAAATTTTATTAAGAGTGTCCAACATATTATATATATATATATATATATATATATATATAAAAATACTTTTTGATTGATACATTTCGTATAATTTTCTATATGCATAACATAATTTTTCAACTAAGGGTGTCAGATTGGCCATCCTGAACTATATATGGCTATGCCACTAGGCACATGGTTCCAATGTGGAGGCCCCAAACCATGTGAATATCGAATATACCCCCATTCTCCATCTCACGCTCAGAACTAGACATTTGGACGTGAACTCCTATATTATTTGATTTTTATTGACTAATTCCCTTGATCATGCATATTTATTTTTAAGTTATATACTCTGACAATCTAATAATTTTTTTTCAGATAGCAAAAACTGCAAAAAGAGTGAAGACACTTATCATAGCAGATGAAGTTTATGGACACCTTACTTTTGGAGAAACCCCTTTTATACCAATGGGATTATTTAGTTCAATAACACCAATATTAACACTTGGTTCTTTATCTAAGAGATGGTTAATTCCTGGTTGGACACTTGGTTGGTTTGTCATTAATGATCCTAATTGCATTTTCAAATCCCCTAAGGTATGTTTTTTTGCAAATTACTTTAATATAGTCTCTGACAGAATTGTAAGGTAAGATCGCGTACAATAAACTCTTGTAGTCAGGTCTTTCCTCGGACCCTGCACATAGCGATAGTTTTAGTACACCGAACTTGTCCTATAAAACTTCACAATAAAAATATTCTATCACTAAATAGCAAAATTCATTGCTTAATCAGGAGCAGAGCTAGAGACTAAGCTATGCATGGTTTGGCTTAAAAGCCCTTTGTTAAGGTCAAGGGGGAAGTCTAAAGAATATTTTCTTTGTTATGAAAATAAAGAAATAATTTCTGGTCATAAAAATAAAGAGACATGAATTGCGGAATAAGTTCTTTCAATCAAAACATCATTTAATATGTAAAAATGAATAGTTTAGAACCCAATAACTTATAATGATTAAAATCTTGAATTCATATTCTGATTTCGCCTCTGTTGATAATGATGAGTTCTAAGCAATCTTGTTAGCTATATTTAGTGATAAATTAGCATCAAATTTCATAGTTAATTTTTATTTTTAATGATAAATTAGCAATAAATTTCATAGTTAATTTCTAATTTTTTTTAATAGTAATTTACATGTAATACTAATTATCATAAATTTTTAAATTCATTTTTCAGATTATTGAACATATAAATAAGTATTGTGATATGTGTGCAAGTCCAACAACTTTCATACAGGTAATTCATAGCCTAAATATATAATTATGGCATTTTTTAAATATTTATATTCATAATAAAATATTTATATAATTAGATCACGTATAAGATAATTATAACTATACCATAATATAGGTTTTGGTGCTTTTTGCAGATAAGTTTCTTTAAAATATGAAATTTGAAATCTTAAAAATAAGATATGTTACATGCTACAACAAATATAGTCGATCTGATGATGTAAAAATTATTTATTCCGATGGTGTGTATTACGTTTATCACCTCTCTTCATTAGTTATAATTGTGCTCCTTCTGAGCAGCTTGCGTGCGCTGTTGGTGAAGCTATTTCTTCTTTTGAATGCTCAGTGCCCACCAAAGCACATATTAGGGTTTCAAAATTCACAAGTGAAACTTCGTGAGTCTGTCCTGAAATTTCACTTATTAAACTTTAAACTCTAGAACGACGACTATTTCTCAAAGATAGACTAGAGAAGTGGACAGATGACATTATTTCTACCTATCAAAACTTATATCTATCTGTTGTAATAGGTAACCTATCGCTTATCATAAAAAATATATATAACTTAAATTATCAATTTTTTTTATTTTGCAGGCAGCAGTCCCTAAGATTATTGAAAATACCAAAGAGGATTTCTTCCAAAATACACTAAAAATTCTTAAGAAAAATTCAAATATATGTTATGAAAAGATATTGGAAATTCCATGCATAAATTGCCCTTATAAACCTCAAGGCTCAATGGTTTTTATGGTAATTCTCTAACTTCCCCAAAACTTTTAGTTTCATACACTTTGGTCCCTTCTTTTTTACTTTACTTCATTTTGGTCCTACAACTTTTTAATTTTTATTTTCTTTATGAAGGTGAAGCTCAATACAACTCTTCTCCAAGATATAATTGATGATATGGATTTTTGTTTTAAGCTTGCCAAGGAGGAATATGTCATTTTACTTCCTGGTTAGTACACCAATACCAATATAAAAATAATTTAGAAATGCGAAAAGAAAAAAAAGATTAATTTAAAATGTATTTATCGAATTTAATAACTAGAGTTTATTAAATATTTGATAGAACAAACTTATAGGATCAAAATTGTTAAAGGTGTATATTTAGGGACCATTTTGAATGTTCCCCTAAACATAGTGACCCTTTTGATCAAATTACATGTTCATGTTCGATTAGATACGAAATTTAAAGAAAAAATAGAGTTATGTCAAGTATATATCAAAACTATTCTTGTAATCGTCATGATAGGGAACATGTCATTAAAACTTAACGTAGAAGTTTAAAGTAAAAAAAATTCATATATAAAAAATGTCACATAAAATAAAACAGATAATGTGATGTGAACCAGATATATTTTATAAAATATTTACACTAATTGTTCATGATGAATGAAATTTTACTCTCTTATAGACTAATTAGCCTCATTTTATTATTATTTTTAATAAGAATATTATGAAATTTATTTTTTTATTTTTTAGGAATTGTTGTGGGACTTAAAAATTGGGTCAGAATCACATTTGCTGTTGAGTCATCTTTTCTTGAAGAAGGATTAAAAAGACTCAAATCTTTTTGCCATAGGCATTCCAAACCCCAAATATAATTAATTAATTAATTAATTGATGGTTATTTTTTTTAATTTTCTTGAAGAATGAATAATGTTTGTTCTAAAACTTTGTTGGATTTAAATTAGTAATAAAATTTTCCTTATTTTAATTGATTGGGAAATGTCCACATGTACTTACAAATACAAATATTATACTATATCAATCGAGATCTCAAATGAGAATCAAATATCAAATAAAAAAAATTATTATGAAAAAATAATATTTGATTTGATTAGTTGATATAATAAAGCAAGATACATATATTGTACAGTATAAAGCAGAAGAAGGTGTATTTTTCTTATTATTATTCGAACGTCTCAGTTCATGTGATGATATTTGATATTGCACAACTTAGAAAATATAACCTTTTATTTACTTTTTTGTGTTGATGCTTTATATATATCGATCTTGTATCACATGTTTTATTCAGCATAAAATTATATATATATTCTCGCATAATTTATATTATATCATTTATGAAAAAAAATAGAGAAAAATAAGATGCAACTCAAAGAGTCACTTGAGATTAGGCAAATTTGACCAACCAATGACTTTCAATGATACTTTATTTGACAAAGTTGAATAATCAAGAAAAACAATTACGCTTTCATGATACTTAGGTGACCGTCACATATTCTTTTCTAGACGGTAACAAATTCCATGAATTCTTCGTCATTCTCCATAGCTAACAACGTCGAAGGCACAAGACAAACTTCAATATCTACGCTTCGTTCTTCAACCCCAGGAAATAATTCTTTTCTAGACGGTAATAAATTCCATGAATTCTTCGTCATTCTCCATAGCTAACAACGTCGAAGGCACAAGACAAACTTCAATATCTACGCTTCGTTCTTCAACCCCAGGAAATAATTCTTTTCTAGACGGTAATAAATTCCATGAATTCTTCGTCATTCTCCATAGCTAACAACGTCGAAGGCACAAGACAAACTTCCATATCTACGCTTCCTTCTTCAACCCCAGGAAATAATGTAACTTTCCCATTGCCTTTATTTGCCATCCCACTTCTCACAGCCACAGGTTTTCCCCAACCAAAATCACAAGTATAAATGCTAAATTTTGGAGAGCTACTGATCAACAATCTATTAGCAACAAAAAATGAATTTTTTCTAACTATCACAGGTTTTTCAACCCATCCTTTGTATGAATTGACCACTTCATCGTAGTTTTGTTCAGCAATAATTTTGTTCATTTGCAATGCGGCTAAGCCAAGTCCATTTTCAAGCAATTCCCCCGCTTTTATCTTAATTGCCTTGAAAATAATTGCATTTCCCAAATATTCTTCGGGTTGAGGCGGAGTTAGCCTTGTTCTTGTGCCTATGACAATGTTGAGTGAGACTTCTTCATTGGCATTGACACAATTACAACGTATAACGGATCTGTTGAAAAATATTAAACATTCACACAGTGACAGAATCAGAAATTTAGATAAACAGATTTAAAAAATATTTATTGCGCAATTCAATGAAGGGAATCTAATCAACTCCTTTGGCTCTACCTAGCTTTGGCACTCAAATAGAAATTTCAAAAAAAAAATCATAAATTTCTCGATCCTAAATAAAACTTGAAATAATAATAAGCATATTAAATTTTAAGTCGCGCAAAATAAAATAAAAGTACCTCCATAGATGAGCCAAGAAAGCTTGTAGAGAAGAAATGGTCTTAGTATCCACTTGAGAGTTAGCTTTTTCTTTCAATTTACTAACACTTTCTTTTGTGAGGTGAAAAATTCTTTCCTTCAATATTGGCATCTCTATACACTCATTTAATTTTTCATCATCCCAATTCAAAGGGAAATAAATCGGTGGATTTACATTCTGAGGAAACCATCTTTCTAAAATAGGAAATCGAGTAATTAACTCAAATCCACGTGTTATTTCGGCCCAAGAATTAAAAAAATGCCAAAAACATGTCCCATCACCTAAACTATGACTCATAGAGCAACCGATAAAGTAACCATCAATGAGCTCGGTTACTTGTACTCCAAGGAGAGGCTTGGTAACACATTGCACGTTACGTACTTTATTTAGTGGAAAAAAGGAATGCACTATAGGTGGTACGTAACAAGATTCAAAAATCTTCTTTACTGTTAACTCTGGAGCGGTCGCGTGAGTGAATTCAGCTCCAGAGTTATTACAAGTGATGGAAAAAGAAGTATTTGTGTCATCGTTAGACTTTCAAATGATCAACTAAAGAAAAAGAGTTGAATGATTTGATCATATTGTTTGGTTTATTGAAAAGGAGGCCTTTTTGGATTGTGTCAACTAGGAGGAATTGTAAATCCCATGGTGTCATTTCAATATTTTGGGAAATGTTGTTGTTGCCATTGTTTGAGTTTGAAGATGCTCTAACTAAACAAGTAGAGATGATTTGAACTTCTTCCATTTTTTTGTTCCTAAGAAGGAAGTTGAATGAAAAGTTTATGGTTTTATGATGAAAAGTTTGGGTGTAGTAGGTATGAGTCTGGAACCAAAAGGGTAAAAATTTGTTGGAATTTAACCAAAAAGACAACATATTTTTTTTATACCAAAAGGGCAAAGGCGCAGCACCCCTTTTTCAGTAACGACTCCGTTAGCTCATAAACGTCTGACACAAAAAAGATAAGGCGCACGGTGACAGACGCCCTTATACTGAATCTTCACTATACTTTCTGCAAGGCCTTTAAGTAATAAACCACCTTTTAGGAAAAAAATTTACTTTTGCTTTTGAATAGCTAAGAAATACTCGAAAGAGAAAAAGGTAAAAGAGATATTTTTAACAAAAAAACAAAAGGACAACAATAAATAAAGTAAGTAGAGCATGTGACTAGAAAAATGGTACATATAGTTGTAGATAAGATTTAAGATAAAAAATATTAAATTATAAAAATTAAATAAAGAATATGTATTTTTTTTATTTTAAATGTACACATATTTAATATTTTTTTATCATACAAATATAAAATATTTAAAATAAAAAAAATATATATTCTTTATTTGATTTTTATAATTTAATATTTGTCTTATAGTGTTATCTTAAATCTTATCTACAACTATATGTACCATTTTTCTAGTCACATGCTCTACTTACTTTATTTATTGTTGTCCTATTGTTTTTTTGTTAAAAATATCTCTTTACCTTTTTCTCTTTTGAGTATTTCTTAGCTATTCAAAAGCAAAAGTAGAATTTTTCCCTAAAAGGTGGTTTATTACTAAAAGGCCTTGCAGAAAGTATAGTGCAGATTCAGTATAAGGCGTCTGTTATCGTGCGTCTTTGTCTTTTTTGCGTCAGACGTTTATGGACTAACAGAGTCATTACTAAAAAAAAAAGTGTTGCGCCTTTGCCCTTTTGGTATAAAAAAAATATTGTCTTTTTGGTTAAATTCCAATAATTTTTTTTTCTTTTGGTTTCGGACTCCAAAATTTTTTTTATAAAATATATCAGATCACTTAAAATATACATCAACTAGTGAACTAGTGAGGGGATCACATGGAAATAACATTAAAAGTAACAGTTTGATACATCAAGCGCGTAGGGTTAGAGAAAAGATCGAATCATGATGATCTGTTATACACAATTTTACCTTATATTTATGTATGTGATTACTTTTACAATCTGAAGATACCTGACAATAATTATATCAGTTACCCATTTTGAATATATACAACATGAAAATGTGTGAGAGATTTGAAAATAAGACACAATTTTTTTTAATATAAAGTTATTTTTTAATCAAATGGTAAAAAAATATGTTGAACCATTTCTTGGTTTGGGTGATAAAGATGAACTTTGGCATATATTTTTAAACCAAATATTTGCTTCTCCACTAAGATTTGTCAACAAATATAACTTTTTATTTATTTTGTGTTGATGCTTTTTATATATCGATCTTGTATCACATTTTTTTTTGACATAAAATTATATGTATATAATCTCGCATGATTTATATTATATCATTTATGGAAAAAAAATAGAGAAAAATAACATGTAATTCAAAGAGTTACTTGAGTCAAGGCAAATTTGACCAACCAATGACTTTCAATGTTACTTTATTTGATAAAGTTGAATAATAACAAAAAAATAATTATCGCGGGATAGTTAATCTCGGGATGAAACGATTAGTTTAAAACAATGGAATGTATAGTACCACCATCAAAGGATGTAGTGCATGAATCAGGCTGATCCTTCCTTAATTAGAGGTCTCGGTTCGAGCCTTGAGTATGAAAAAATCTTTGGTAGTGAGTGCTTCCCCCCGAATGAGGCCCAACGCAGCACGAATCGAAAGGAAAACCAAAACAAATCGAGTATAGTTGAGCTTCAATGTGGGCATCGAATATCGAATGAAAAATATAAAAAATAAAAAACTACGCAGCACGAATCAAAATGGAAATCAAAAAAATTTCGAATACAGTCAAGCTCCAACGTGGGCACCGATCTACCCAATTCCCTCTAGGACTATACATATGCTCTACTGAAAAATCCCCAAATTCTAGGGTTCCGATTAACTCTCAAACTCCTTTTCTGCTTACAATTTGTATAGGAAACCGCCAAATACACTCCAAATTGGTTTCGGATTCATATAATTCCAGCAATTTTAGGATTTGGATTTATATATATTTGGTTGTTTTTGGTATTAATTTCATTATGATGATCTTTTCCCTCTTTCATCTTGCTCCTTCTTCGCCTGTGAATGCGATTAAGCTTACGAATCTTCGTGTTTTTGGTCCTGGGTTGAATCCTTTTGCTCCTTACAACTTAGCTAATCATTTCTCTCGCTAAAGCCCTTCTCGATTTTGCTGTGTTGGTTCTATTTTTCGATCAATCATGTGAATTGGAGTGAAGGGTTTTCGAAATTGCGAAAGAATTTCTGGGTTGTTTTTGAATTTGGGAAAATAGTAACAGTCTGATCGGAAGTATTGTCGAGAATTAGAGGTTTCTGGGTTCTTTTACTTCAATCTGAATTGAAGTGAAGGGTTTTCGAAATTATCGCTTTTTTTGGGGTCTTAGCAGCTAAAGGATTTCTGGGTTGTTTGTGAAATTGGGAAATAACAACAATCTCATTGGAAAGATTATCGAGGATTAGATGTTTCTGTGCTAAGTGATGTGGAAGAGGTTTGATATTAGTGTTGAGATTCACTCATAGAGTTGTGTTTTTAGAACTTGCTGATTGTGAGGGATTGTTAGTATTGAGATTCACTTGTTGAGTTTAGTGTTAGAACTTATTGATTGTTAGGGAATATTGGTTAGTATTTCTGGAATTTGAAAAGAAAAATGCAAGAAGAGCGATTGAATATAAGTAGGCGATCGAGAAGAATGCAGATTATTGCAGGTGGTGATATGGATGACAGAGGTTGGACTCCGCTTCATGTTGTTGCTAGGAAAGGTGACCTGAAAGAGGTACTATTTGTTTTCTTTTCAATTGCATTTTCGTTATGGTCTTACAGAACGACAGTTACTTAAATACGTTAGTGATGCTGCATAAATGTGATTTTTGCAATGATCCTGGGTAGCTAGGAGTCAGCATCAGTTCCATTACATTTTTGGATTCCCTTGCTTCCCTTTTCTATTTCTTCATGTGTTTTGCTATAAGAATTTCTTGTGCATGTGCACTTATGAAAGATCCATACCTTTTGAACCCTTTCTTCTCACTGCAATTTCCATGTTTTGCTTTCCATTAGTTATGTTATTTCAATTGATCAACAGGTCAAGAGACTTCTTAATGAAGGCATGGATGCAAATGTGACTGCTAGAGGGCCTAAGTCACTTGGTGTGACTCCACTTCATCTTGCTGCTAAGGGTGGTCACCTCCGAGTTATGAATGAATTGCTCGAGAGAGGAGCTGATATAGATGCACGAACCAAGGGTGCCTGTGGATGTAAGTACCTATATTCATGTAAAGCAACTTGTCCCCTAAAATCAGTTTTACCTAATTATAGTTCATCCTATCTGATATCCTTATCTTCTTTGTGCTCATTTATTTGTTGCAGGGACTCCACTCCATCATGCAGCTAAAGAAAGAAAGAGGAAAGCAATCAGATTCTTGATTAGAAATGGTGCATTTTTGCCAGATGAAATCTATGATACCAGGTTCAACCCTCCACTCCACTATTGTCCTGGTCTCGAATGGGCTTACGAGGAGATGAGGCTACTGCAACTAGAGAGTTCATCATCTGGCGTGACCTCTTACAGCTCAGGAAACTGAGGTGCAACAGAAATATTGACAAGCATAGCCATGTTCTGGATTCATCACATCTAGAATTGTTGTCACTCCATAGTTGCACTTAAACTTGAAGTGTTGAATAGGTCTCTGTCTTTGTAGATTAGGTATACTGTATCTGAGAACGCGACTGAGAAGGGCTAATTGGCACACAGTTTAGAACTCGATGAATATTGAATGGGTCATCTCTTCTACCTTTTTCTACTTAAATACGATATATTTGTTGCGTCTTGCAAATATCCAACAGCAGATATATAGAATTTAAAGACCCAATAATACCAGCCAGTCAAGAACACACAGGAATTAAACAAATTAATTACTACAAAATAAACAAATTACTCTTCATATCCAGCGTTTGTTGCGTCTTGAGTCATTGGCTCCATGAAACCATCTATCCAAATGAACATTTATAGGTCCTCTAGTCCTGCAACCAATAATCATTTTACAAATTTTAGCCGATATACGAATATCTACTACCTCCCACCATCACAGATATCAGATAATTCCGTCCATCCACCTTCTACTTCCTCCGTCCCATAATGATGATGAAAATAAAAGACAAAAATTTAAGTAAATCTTACACTGGAAGCAGAGCATCAGGTATTAACTCAACACTTGAAACTAATCTGCAACCAAAATTAACACAAAAATTAAGTTAATTAATATGGCAATTCTGCGTGATTTTCCAGGAAGACGTGTGAATCTACTTGTTCAACTTTATATAAATTCAAAATAAGGATGTGTTATTGGAAAAACTTACTCTTTGCAAACAAGTGAGGCTTCACCAAATGAATCGAGCTGATCCAGTTCTTCCTATAAAATTATTCCCAAATTATGAAGGAGGAGGAAGAAAATTCAAAATCCAGTAAATATTGGATAATATAATTATGGAATAATGACCTGAATGATGTTGATTTGATGATTGAGAGCAGCAATTGCAGCAGCAAGACGATGTTTCCCCATAACCATATTATTATTCGGAGCTCCGGTTCTCGAAACGGATCTTACAGATGAAGGACGACCTGCTTGTACCTCATTGAGTTCTTGTGAAGCTGATGGAGACGATGATGACTCCATTAAAACCCTAAAATTAGAGCTATTAAGAGATGGAGAAATGGAGATCGATTTGTATGTGGACCGATGGACGAAAGAAATGAATAATGTGTGTTGGTTAGAAAGTAGATGGAAGGGGTGGTCAAAAAGGGAAGGTGAGAAGCTCGATCATAACGTCACTAAAGCAATCATTTTCGATGTTATATTTTCTTTGAAAAATATTTCATGATCATTAATTTATATTATTATTTTATATTTATCTTTCTTATTTTGTTTACTATTTTTATTCTTTCATTATTAAAGATTATAAATTACATATTCAAATAGTAAAAGAATAAAATATTCAAATGGATATGTAGTATACAAGGGGTTAAGACTATAAAAAATTGAAAAAATCACCTAATTCCTATTTCGTCGTTCATAAAGTGCTCCTAAACACTATAGAAGGTATGGTGGGCTTACTAGAACTCTTAATGGACTCGTTACGAAAGATTTTGTAAAGTTTTTCGTGAAAATGGACTTTGATCTTTAGCTCCTAAAAAAATTCTATTTTATTGCCTATAACCTGAACGTCGTAAAATGCATGTCGGGTCTACTAAAACTCTTAGAGAACTCATTACGGACGATTTCAAAAAGTTATTGGGGAAAAATGGGCCCGAAGCCCTGGCACCTGAAAAACCTGTAGATTAACACCCACGAAAAATTATTGAAATCATTTTTTTCTTATTTTGGAGCACATAAAATGCTCTCAGGTGTCGTCTGGCGTCGCCAAGCCTACTGGACTCTTGGCGGGCTCATTGTGGATGTCCTCCGGCACCGTCAGATCACTTGGGACTCTTGTTGGGATCATTACAGACGAATCGATGTAATTTTTCAGAAAAGTTGCACCTGAGGCCCTGGCAGCCCCCGAAACTATGGGCTAACACCCACGAAATTGTCTTTTTCTTGTTCCTTGACCCATAAAATGTTGTCAAGAGTCCTTCGGCGCCACAACTTTCTGAGGCTCGACGGCGCCGAAGGACGCCCAGTAACATTTTATGGGCGACGAAACAGAAATTAGGTAATTTTCTCAATTTTCATAGGTGAACCCACAAATTTTTCATGTGTTGGAGCTACGAGCCCTTCTCTGACAAAACTTTACGGAACCCTCCGTAATGAGGCCATTAATAATTTCAATAGTCTCGGTGTGCATTTCACGACGTTTAGGAGTATTTTATGGTCAACGGAATATGACCTTACATAGAAAGATATAAAGGTCAAAGATAAAAGTAGAAGATTAATAGGTAATTGAACATTGTCTAGTTTCCTTATCTATATTGTAATTACTATTTTTCTATTATCTTATTCTTCAATTTCAATATTACATATTATCTTTTGACTTCAATTATCGTATCATTTATTGTTACGATTCTCCTCTCCGTTATTATCAGTGTGAACCTTTTTAATATTGTGTTTATTTTACATACATTTGGATATGCTTTACTTGAATCGTGAATCTTTTGATAACAATTTTTCTTCCTACCTTTATTCTCAAAATACGAGTAGACTAGGTACACGACGAAATGTCTAAATTTTGATCAATACTTTAAGATGTACTTTTTTTTATCATATTAATATGAGAAGAATTACAACTTATAATATTTTCCGTATAGTTTGCGAACATCTGAATTGTAAGAAATATTAAATTACTCTAATTTATAACTTTGAAGATCAGTCAAATTGACTTTCATGAAGCAAAACACGACAAGTGAAATGTGAATAAGCATCTCCAACATGCTAGATTCATCAAAATATTATTGAAACATCAAGTTGTTCTCCTCCTTATCAACTATGTTGCTCGGATTTTCCTAAAATGTGTTGTATATCCGTATCAGATCCTCCAAAAATGCACTACCTTTGGAGGAACCGACACGCAAACATCAACATTTTAAAAGAGTTCGAGCAAACATAGCTTTATCAAAACACATCAAACTCAGCAAGAGTTGGATTACGTTTTTCTAACAATTATATACACATGAACAGATACATATCGTCACCTGTAAACGAGTTCATGTAACGAAAACTCAGCAAATCTACAGAGGAGTGATTGTAATCATTGATTGTTCCGCAGTCGTTCCCTTGATCTTATATCAGCCTACAACATCAGATGCAAGAGAATTGAGTTACGAGATGTAAATCAGACATCACGAGCAGCAACTGTGCAGAAAACTTCTGATACTTACCTGTCGAATAGGCTCTGGAACACGAAATCTGCTAGTCATCCTCACAATTTCAATGGCAGTGGTGAGAGATATACGATGACCAACTGAAATAAATATAGGCTTCAAAGATCCCTGAGATGATCGCATTGCCTGCATAACGATTTAATCAAAATGGAAAGTTCATATGTCATCGAGCTGACCCAAAGTTACATCTACAATGGGAGGCCCTATCATACCTTAGTTTCTGAATGCAATGGCAGCCATTGGAAAATAATCGAACATGACATTTTCCAAATAAATGCATTAATGTAATCGATACAAAATAATTAACTCTCTTACCGCTCCCCAGGTACATCCAGAGTTCCCAATTAGAGGTAAAACGATTTCGGGAGAGTCTGCTGCTTGAAGGAGTTCTCTTACTCTAGATTGTGTAAGACCATCAACATGGTGTAACTAGAAAAAGAAAAGACAGAGACAGAATGTTTATAAACCAGCTCATAATTGTTGGAACGTGTTATACAGAAATAATTCAATATCTTTGAGTAAGTTTAAGTAAAAAAGAAAAAGACGGCAGTCTGATGCACAAAACATTCCTTGTTAGCAGGAAAGGCAGAATACTAGAAGATGTTTGTCAGTCCAGTATTCTGCCCAGAGTAGTGTCCAATCTTTCGGAAACACCCTCTCTATTTCCACGAGGTAGGATTAAAGTCCTGCAGACACACTACCCTCTCTATACCCCACTTGTGGGGTTACACTGGGTGAGTTGTTGTCGCAGATTCAATGATAAAGATTGACAATGATCTCTCTTTCCTTCCCATATTAGGTTCGCTTTATGTTCCTTCACTAAGAGGGAACAAACAATAGCAAATTTCAATCGACTCTACCTAGATTTTTAAGAAACTTAAGGTGGATAAAGAAGTTTAAACTTACATTCTTTCCCACCCCAACAGTAGGAAGATCAGCTAAGACACCAATATGACAAGCCAAACCAAAACCTGCAGAACATAATTGTGGTTGTCGAGTTTTTAGAAAAAATACATGTGAAATAGTACTGTTGGATATCTGCATACTGAATCACCAGTTTGAATTGATAAAGATAACACGTCCATATGAATAGGATATTCAAATAATTACAACTCTCTCAAGTTGAACAGTCAGTGATACAACAATCGAAACAGATAAAACTAATCAGTGAAAATCTTTCTAGTCCTCTTAGTAGATTTCATGAACAACAGTTTTCCAAAGAGCATCTAAAAGGAGCTTAATTGTAAGTTGTATCAAGGGGATGATCAAAACCGAAATATCTTTACAAAGCCATGGCAGAATTTTTTATTCAAACAGTTCAGACCCTTGTTAACTTGATTTGGAAGGTCGTGAAACTACTCTTAGCACCGCCATATGCTCTTTAATCCTGTCATATTATCATCGGGATAAAGAAGATCATGATTAGCAGTAAGAAATTCCTTCTAATAACACAAATATGACGGTGTCAACTTAGTGTCGTCATAGATTAAGCACACTGATCTCAAGATGTAATGGAAAGTCTTAGCAAATGATTAAGGAAGCTGCAGTATTACATCAGCTGAGAACAAATTATGTTTCAGACATTAGCAGATCGTATATAAGAAGACATATAAAATAGAGAATATCCAAGGAGAATAAACATTTACAGATCAATATCCGAGAACCAGCTAGCTGATATACGTTAAAGAGGATATAAAAGCTAAAATGGTATGGAAAATTCAGTTTTCGTGTCTGTGTAATTACCTAAGCAATTTAAACCAGTCATGCATTTTTCTTAGTTTAGGTTTTGGGAATAAAAGTTAGTAATTACTTTGACACAGACACAAATTAGGTTGTACACACTAAATGAAGAATATGATCATGATGTTGGATGATCTCCTCAATATCGCTAAGTATCTTATACACAAAAGATGGTGAAAGCATGGCATCTAATGTGGAGTCATAAACAATCTGCTAGATTTAGAAATTCTCTTTTTTCCAGCTTCAGATAGCAACAAAACTTGCCTCGAGGATGAAGCAATCCATTGCCATCAACCATCAGTAGCTGTTAACACAAAGGTTAAATAGACGTCAGGTATTAAATTTTTCATAGTTCAGCTCAACAGAACAAAGACCAGTGGCAAGGGGTGGAAGGAGTCGAGAAGTCAATGGCACACTAGCACCACAACCTACTAGATTTCACTGTTACTGTCAAATGTCTTACCATTTGAACGTGGGAGGAGAAGTATGAAATATTCATCAATTCTCTAACCATTAAGATATTAATGGAAAAACATGGATGATTTGTTAGCCAAGAATAATGAAAAACAAACAATAGCAATTGTGTCTCACGAACATCACAAGAGTGTGTTTGACCGACAAAAAAATGAAAAGTGGGGAAAAATACACTATTGCATTTTCCTTTTGTTCAGTTAGCAAGAAAGCTGAGTACTCATTTATGCTTGCAAAAATTTTCTGGTAATTATGGTTACAAAGAAGTTAAAGGTTTGAGGAAATCCAAATCAGTAGCATTCTTCTAAAGTTATGTTCTTTCCACTTTCCTGAGGTAACAACTTTCTATGGAGACTCTCAGCATTTAGACAGGAAAAGAATAAAATCTTAACTTCATCAGTACAAAACAGTAGCGCCAGAATCTCCAACTCAATAATGTTCATTGATGCCTATTCAGTGTCCAGGAAACAGCCTCTCTACCTTTGAGGTAGTGGTAAGGTCTGCGTATATTCTACCCTCCCCAGACCCCACTTGTGGGATTTCACTGGGTATGTTATTGTTGTTGTTGATGCCTATTCAGTGTCATGTATAAGAGAAAAAGGAAGGAGGAAGAATTAGAATTACCAGTGAGAGCAAATTTTGTTAGCATAAACCCTTTCTTAGCTGCATCTATATTGAAAGTCAAAGTTCCATAAAAATGCCCCTTAAACTATATATAACCACGAACTCTTAAATGTTTTGGTCCTGTTACACCACCAAATGAGGCTTCCATTTGTACAACCCTAACAATATTTTTCTTCCCCCCAAATTGTGCCTTATTTCCTCTGAGTACATTAAAGTCGATAGAGTACAAGCATATGCGTCATCTACTTGAGTTATGGGATGAGGTCAAACGTCCTGCCTATAATTGGGAACGGATTGGGTATGAAGCAGAATACCGATGATATGCTGAAGGTGTAGATTTGGTCTAACCTGCCCAATACTATAATACAATGTCTTTCCAGGAAAGGATTGCAGCTTCAAAAGTTTATTTACTACATGGTATATAACAAACACACATTTGTAACATAAGATGTGGCTGATTTGAACCAATATATAGTCTCTAAATCAAATTTCCGCCATTTGTAGAATGAGATAAGTAGGAAGCGGGGGGCCAACAAAGAGGAAAGTTATCAACATTTACCTGAGGGTAGAAACAATGAGCATTGTTCTTCATTTTATCCAAAAGCTCCAGAAGCACGGGAGCCTGAAGAACCAGTTCAAAATTACAGCAATCAGTTTACATTACTCACGACACTGTTGAGCTTGTACAATTCAGGAAAAGTTCATACTCGAAAAAGATTTAGTTTAACAAATATAAAAACAGCATCCTGTAAAATATAATCATATTTTTCTCCCATCATTCTATGAATATCATCATTATATGTCCAAATTTTTAACAAAGTGATAAATGGAAATGAGGCCACGCTTTAGGAAAGCCAAAAGTGATTATTTTAGAGAGTTGAAGCGTTAGGCCAATTTTTTAAGAAAAAGTGAACGTTTTTGAGTAGTAGCAGAATTAGTTTTTCAGAATCTGAAAAAAAGTATTAAGATTTTTCTGGGAAGCACTTTGAAACTTTGGCCAAGAACAAATTGCTGCTCTAATATTGGCAAAAATATTTTGCAAATTTGTCAGCAAGACAGAAACTACCACACTCCAAAATTACTTTTTCAAAAAACACTTCTAACAAAGAAAGCTGTATTCAAAACATATAGACACGATCACTCCTTTTACAACAAAGGCAAAAAGTCAAAACACATTGCAAGCAAGGGAACATATAGAGTATGTGTATAAGACCTCTCTGAAAGCAAGGAAGCCAGGAACATATGGAATGTGAAGCCTAACAATAGAATAATCTTCATAAACAACATTGTGAGTCATCAAGTCCAACACAACAAGGGTACCACAGGCAATAGATGAATCATCTTTTGAAAAGCTCAAGTCAACCCCACCAACATATCTGAGTATTTCACAGCTTCCTTCTTTTTCTCTTGAGGGTAATCTCCATTTGAAGTCATCTTCAGTAATCAGTTTTCCCTTTAGAGAATCTTGAACCCTGAGCTAATTAAAAGAACACGCAACTTGTAAAAATTCAAACTTTACATCTGCAAAAATTACTACTGAAGCGAAAAACTTTACATCTTCAGTAATCAGTTCCCCCATTAGAGAATCTTGAACACTAAGCACATTAAAACAGCACCCAGCTTGTAAAAGTTCAAACTTTACATGTCGCAGAAATACTACTGAAGCAAAAAAACTTTACATCCTCATTAATCAGTTGCCTCATTAGAGACTCTTGAATCCTAAGCTGAATAACAAAGCACCCAACTTGTAAAGAGTCAAACTTTACAGGTAAAAGAGCAAGCTCGATGCACTAAAACTCGACCACAAGGGTCTATCGTACCTAGACTTACCTTGCATTTTGTTTCCAAGGCTAAACCTATAACAAAGTCAAAAAAACTTTACATCTTCAATAATCAATTGCCCCATTAGAGAATCTTGAATCCTAAGCTGATTAAAACAGTTCCCAACTTGTAAAGATTCAAACTTTATATGTGCAAAAATTAAGCAAAACACTTTACAGCTTCAGTAATCAGTTTGCCCCTTCAGAGAATCCTGAATCCTAAGCTGATTTAAACAATACCCAACATGTAAAGATTCAAAATTAACAAATGCAAATTATACCCAACATCAAAATTTACAAGTGCAGATTACAACTGAAGCATAAAAGTAAAGGGAAGATTAGAAAGACAAAATGGCATTTACCCAATCCATTTGTTGTGAACTCTGAAATTCAGTAGAGAAATTACTGTCTGAAGAAGAGGGTTCCTTGGCATCGTTCATAATTTTCCACAAATTCTGCCCCCCAAATGAGACAACCTTGTGATCATCCCTCCATTAAAACTCAATAATTTAATCTAAATATGTTCAATTTTTAATTTATCTGAAAATATATATATATATACTTATATTTTTTATTATTATACTTTGATAATTGTACACATTTGAAATTTCACAAGTAAAATATAGGAAAAATTATGCGGATAAATATACTAGTTAATTAGCTAATATAGTTAGACTTTGAATTAATTACGATTCACGGCAAGTATTTAGCAGAGTTTGAGTTTGTATAATTCGTACGATTTATACGAACATTATGTGCGATTATACAAAAATTATGCGCGAATTAAATTGTATAGCGAAATATACAAATATTGTGAATTGTATAGTAAATTATACAAATATTCGTACACGAATTGTATAGTGAAATATACAAACGTTATATAAAATATATGAATTGTATAGCGAGTTATGCAATTATTGCGCGAATTATACAAGTATTGTCATAACTATAATTACGAAATTGAATTACCCAAACTATAGTTATGAAACATAATTAAGATATTTTTGAATGGTTATATGCGAAAGTTACTCATAAATATATAGTATTACTAAAATAGTATATTTTTAATTTTGTTATTAATAAAGTTTTTTATAATTACAATTTTAAGAAAATGTTAATTTTTAAAAATTTGATGATTAGTCAAATATTATCACAAATTAAGTTACGATCATAAATAATAACTATATATGAGTTATGCGGTGAATAATATTGAAATATTATATAGTTTGTTTGGATATATAGAAATATTTATTATCATGTAAGCATAAGAAATTTGATGGTGAATAAGCAGATATTATACGATATACATATTAAGTTATACATGAATATATGAATTATTTGATATTTATAAGAAATTTGACTCATATTTAATATGACTATATCTTATACTATTTCAGCACAATAAAAATATAATTCATATATTTATAATCCTTATATTATAATCGTATCGATATTGATTTTCACATTAATAATCTTAAATTTATTATATAATAATTTTTATTTTATTAATTTCTAAATAACTTGTTCACGATGAAACGAAGGATTATACTAAATTGTATCACCTAAATATGTGTAGGGACTTGCCTTCAAAGGGAGATGAATGTTTGTTCCGACATTGATATACAGCTTGACCCTTTTGTTGATGAAAATAATAAAAATAACAAAAAAAATTAATAGTAAGTAATATAATAAAATAAAATAAAATAAAAATTCTTTATTTTAAAAAAAATTATTTTTATTATGCTCAAATCAAACCTAAAGAACATCTGAGAAAACAGAGAGAAGCATTGTGTTGGTCGGCCAAAATGCCACTGAAGGAAATCACAAGGTAGAAAATCTAGCCAAGATTCAATTTTTATATCAAGAAAAGAAAGGGGAAAGCATAAAACTTTCTGAAATCAGTTCTTTTGGGTAAGTAACTGAATCTTTATTTCATTTTAGCTTCATTTTTATGTTTTTCTATCATGGGTAAGGTTTGTAATGTAGACCCATTTGTGTCTTTTTTGTATATTGTTTATGGTATGATGATCTAGGTGTGTTTTAGTGTTTGTTTTGCTCAATTTTGCATTAAAGTTGTAAACTTTATTTGGTTCTGTTGTTAATGGAGTTGCAGCTTATTTTTTTGTTTGTTCTATCTCTGATTTGTGTCTGAGATGAGCTTGTTATGTTCAGATTTTGGGTTATTTTGTTGAAATGTGATGATTTTGGTGTATCTATTATTTGCTTGGTTAATGGTTGATATAATCTTCATGAGGTAGGGGTAAGGTTTGCGTATACACTAGTCTCCCCAAACCCCACTCGTGAGATTACACTAGTTTTGTTGTTGTAATGGTGGAAATATTTAAGCCAAGTGTTTTGTTTATAGCTTTGATTGCTTTATTTGTTTGGTTATTATTTGTATGGTTTTCGTTCAATTTTTACATTGGGGGATGTTTCTTGTGTAGACCTAATTGAGGTATCCTGGCTTATTCTTTGTGATCTGATGATTTCAGTGGGTTTAGTGTTCCTTTCTTTGCTTAATGTTTGAAAGTGATCTAATTTTGCATCAATGTTGAACGCTTTGCTACTGTCGATTTCACTGCCCTTTTTTAAAAAAAAAAAATGCTTGTAACATCTTGATTGCTTTTAAATTGTTTGTCTGTGAATTTGTAGAAGTCGTTTCACAAATGATGTGTTTTTTGAGCTTCTTACTCTGGTGGAGATTATTTGTGTTCTTGTTGTGATGGTTTGGTGAAATCAGTAAGGACTTGGATTCTAGTGTGTAGTTGTGCAGGATGAAACATATAATTGAAGAACATTTCCTGGTGTTCATGGAACTATGTAATAGTTTGGATGAAGCTAAATTATCTCCCTCCCCTTTTCCTTTTTGGCTGGGTTTACGGTGGAAGGGAGAGGAATGGATGGATGATTAAAATTTCAGAATTATTTCCTTCACTATTGTTTGGAAATAAGATTAAGATGTACCTTTTCATTTTCTTTTTTCCTCTTATTCCTTTTCCCTTTCGCTTTGTGGGAAGATGTGGAAGGAAGGAGTACTTATGTTTCCCTTGTATGTGAACTTAGTTCACACATTAACTGAAGTATCTTTACTTTGAATATGCAGGGCAAGGTAGTAACCATGACTGCTAAAACCAGGAGGAGAACGGCCACAGAAAATGGGGACACAACTACAGCAGAAGATTCTGTTCTTGTGACTATGATTAATAATGGGGAAGATCTAGGTCCTATGGTCAGGCTTGCTTTTGAAAGTGGAAAGCCTGATGCTCTCCTACAGCAACTTAAGAATGTCGTTAAAAAGAAAGAAGTTGAAATAGAGGAGCTTTGTAAGCTTCACTATGAGGAATTTATTATCGCAGTGGATGAGTTGCGCGGAGTCTTGGTTGATGCAGAAGAGTTAAAAGCTGAGTTGCAAACTGATAATCTGAAGCTGCAGGATGTCGGAAGTGTCCTTCTCTTAAAACTTGAAGAGCTTCTTGAATCTTTTTCAATTAAGAAGAATGTTGCAGAAGCAATTAAGATGTCAGGCAACTGTGTTCAAGTGTTAGAACTTTGTGCAAAGTGTAACAACCACGTTTCTGAAGGTCGATTTTACCCTGCCCTCAAGGCTATTGATCTGATTGAGAAAAGTTATTTGCAGAACATTCCTGTCAAGCCACTCAGGACTATGATAGAGAAGAGAATACCGCTGATTAAATTGCATATTGAGAAGAGAGTAACCAGTGAAGTTAATGAATGGCTAGTTCACATAAGGAGTACAGCAAAGGATATTGGGCAAACTGCAATAGGATACGCTGCATCTGCTCGTCAGAGGGATGAGGATATGCTAGCCCGTCAAAGAAAAGCTGAGGAGCAAAGTTCTTTGGGATTAGGAGACTTCACTTATACCCTAGATGTTGAAGAGATTAATGAAGAATCTGTCTTAAAGTTTGACCTGACACCTCTTTATCGAGCATGCCACATTCATAGCTGTATGGGGATCCAAGAACAGTTCCGTGAATATTACTACAAGAATCGCTTATTGCAGCTGAGTTCAGATTTGCAGATTTCATTGTCTCAACCATTCCTAGAATCCCATCAAGTCTTCTTGGCTCAGATTGCAGGTTATTTCATTGTTGAGGATCGAGTATTAAGGACTGCTGGTGGGCTGCTCTTGCCTAATCAGGTTGAGACAATGTGGGAAACAGCTGTAGGTAAAGTGACTTCACTCCTGGAAGAACAATTCTCCCACATGGATACTGCCAGTCATCTCCTCATGGTCAAGGATTATGTCACTCTTCTTGGGTCAACCCTCAGACAGTATGGCTATGAAGTGAGCGCAATTCTTGGGACTCTAAATAGTAGTCGAGAAAAATATCATGAACTTCTTTTGGCAGAGTGTAGGCAACAAATAACTGCTGTAGTCACCAATGATACATTTGAGCAGATGGTAATGAAGAGGGAGTCAGATTATCAGGCAAATGTCCTATTGTTCCATCTACAAACCTCTGATATAATGCCTGCTTTCCCTTTTATTGCTCCATTCTCTTCCATGGTGCCTGAATGCTGTCGCATTGTTAAGTCATTCATCAAAGATTCTGTCAATTACTTATCATATGGGAGCCAAATGAATTTTTTTGATTTTGTCAAAAAGTATTTGGATAAGCTCTTGATTGATGTACTGAATGAAGTCCTACTTGAAACTATTTACAGTGGCACAACTGGTGTGTCTCAGGCAATGCAAATTGCTGCAAATATAGCTGTTTTAGAAAGGGCTTGTGATTTCTTTCTTCAACATGCAGCCCAACAATGCGGCATTCCTGTCCGTTTAATTGAAAGGCCTCACGGCAGTTTAACAGCCAAGATTGTCCTCAAAACTTCGAGAGATGCTGCTTATATTGCATTATTAAGCTTAGTAAATGCGAAATTAGATGAATTCATGTCACTCACAGAAAATGTCCAGTGGACAGCAGAAGAGGCCCCACAGGAAGGCAACGAATGCATGAATGAGGTGGTTATATATCTCGACACCCTCTTGTCTACTGCTCAACAAATTTTACCTCTGGATGCTTTGTATAAAGTTGGGATTGGAGCTCTTGAGCACATCTCCAATTCAATTGTGGAAACTTTTCTCAGTGACTCGATAAAGAGATTCAATGCTAATGCAGTAATGAGCATCAACCATGATTTGAAAGCATTGGAGTCTTTTGCTGACGAGAGGTTTCACAGTACTGGACTGAGTGAAGTTTACAAGGACGATAGCTTTCGAAGTTGCTTGGTAGAAGTTAGACAATTGATAAACCTCCTCCTAAGCAGTCAACCAGAGAATTTCATGAATCCTGTCATAAGAGAGAAGAACTATAATGCTCTAGATTATAAAAAAGTTTCTACTATCTGTGACAAGTATAAGGACTCAGCTGATGGACTCTTCGGAAGTCTTGCAAGCAGACACACTAAGCAGAGTGCTCGTAAGAAATCAATGGATGTGTTGAAGAAAAGATTGCGGGATTTCAACTGAAACTTGTGATAAATAAATAAGAAACTAGCTTTTTCCTGTTAGAAACAAATGAAAAACTTTATTTCCTGCTACTTTTGCTTCTGAAAGATCATTAGCTGTATCTTCGTTTCAATCATGTTAGCACTACTTTGGTCATTTGGATAAGCACTCATCAGTTTTGCAGATAAGATGCCATTGACTCTGTTTGATAGTATGTCTTCATAGAGCAATTACATGAAACAAAATGCAAATGGAGCCAGTAAAACTCCAGATGCATTTCATATTAGATCAATAACAGACTGTCCTCTTGCATTTACCTTTGATGCGACTCCCTCTATTAGTGTGCTTACATTTTTTCTTGTTGCAGAATTGCAAGACTCAATTACCTATTTTCCCTGACTAATTTATTTATTTATTCATTTATTCAGTTCAAGGGAAAAACTAACTTTAATTTTCTGTGTACTGAACAACTTAGCATTCAATTAATTTCTCTATTATTGTTATTGTGACTTGTTTTTTGACAATTTGTATTTGTCTTTACTTATGTCACCTCTTCTCCTCTCATATTTCATCCTCGGAGGATTGAGTTCTGCATGGATCACTTTGATACAGATGGTTAGTGTTTGTTACTGCTTTCTGCATTTCTCTTAATCTTGGGTTTTCAATAATTTCCTCTTTTAATAGAGATGCTAAGTTTCGCCCTTCACTGTGTTTACTCACCTGGTATCAAACTTCCTGCTTATCAATATATAACTAGTTAAATGAAAATTGTCGTTGCTCTTTGCTTCTATGTAAACATTTGTTGCTTCTTTGTGATTTTATTTTCATCCTCTCCGTCTTTCTTCCACATGCTGCTAGTGCATGATGATATATCCTTCCTGTTAGTCTGCTTGTCTTTTTGTCCACTCCCACCTCTGAGAAAATGTTGTTGTGTTGAACCCTATGGATACAAGTAAAACATACTATAGGTTTTGAGAGACCAAATTTTTAATTGCTTTCTTGCTTGATTAAATCTTCCTTGGTTTGGACTCATGATTACTTGTTGAAACATTTTACTGCATGCAATTTCTTGTTTTTATTTATTCTTCTTCAGTGTTTTTTTTATTTGTGTTTATGGTGATGTCTGAGATTATGTTTCAATCGCTGTAGATACAAACACATAGTCGTGTTTTGTGAATGAAATATGGTTAATGAAACTACATTCATTTGTATTTGCTTATTCCATTTTAAAATGAGTAATCTATTGGTTTATGATTGTTGTTGCTCTGGCTTGTCTTACATCAAAAATTAAGATAGAAAATGTCAATTATTACAGTGGCCCAATATTCTGATCGAACATCTCTAATGTGTGCAATGATGTCTTCATGAAAAATATGTGTGATGATATAAGAGTTACTGTTTGGGACTGTTAGGTATGAAGGTTAAGAAATTTCTCGTATTTGCTAATGCAAGCTATGAACTGTGCTTTTAAGAGTTACTGTTCGGGACTGTTAGGTATGAAGGTTAAGAAATATCTCGTATTTGCTAATGCAAGCTATGAACTGTGCTTTTTATGGTGTCAGTCAATATCATGTACGACTTGTGAATAATAACATTTAAATGTATTTGAGGTCAAAGGACTTTCTGTATTTTTGGTTGTCCCTCGTGTCTGCATTTTTCCTGGTGTCCAAAGGGATTCCTCTATGAGACATGTATAATGGCAACAAATGTGTGCCATGTTGCATCAAGTATGAGGTTTTGATTGTTCTATGAACTTCATTTTCCATGTCAGAACAGTCATTGAACATTTATGGAGATTTGGTCCAACCTGAATTGAAAATATGTTCACGACCTGCATTGTAGCTGTATTTGGGCTACAGTGTTTTATGTATCGTGGTCTTCAGTTTTGGACCTCGATGGTCTGGATCAGGATACACTGGTTTAATAATATTGTTTTTCCAAGTTGAGCAAAAGCTGTCTAAGCTCATCTGAGATTCAGGAAACCATACTCCTACTCCTGGTGGTGAACAGAACTGATGGCAAGCAGAACTTCAGACAGGCAGCTGTTGAGCTTATAGGGGTAAAGACCAAATATCACTTCTCCTTTGTGCTTACAGTGGGTGGCGTAAATTGATTTTGATTTTATTGATCTCTATGGGAAGGGAAGGGGGTATCTAGGTTGTGCTTTGCCCATGCAGTTGAGCTATTTCTGTTGTTTGACTTTCTGACTTCCAAATTTTGATCCAAGTGTTTCCTTGTTGTAACTCTACATTGGTCCTTTCATAATTCTTCCTAGCTAAGACCATACATGTTGCTCAGTGGACTGGTAATTTTGAGGCAACACCTCCAAAGCCATAGTTGTAGCTAAGAACAAGCAAGTGCATATTGCTTATAGATGACCTAGTTTATCAAGCATGGAAATTATTTAGAAGCAAGCGTTGATAATGATTACATCGTTAATATGATAGTATGTGGCTGTATTGGTTTTGTTATTGGATGAAAGTGAGTGAGTGAACTGGGAAGGATGTGAAAGAGACACGGATCACGTCACTTTGAGATTTAGGAAGTAGTGTGGTATGCTGCTGCTTACTATTATGATTTCTTTTTTATCAGTGTTGCAGGTTGCTTGTAATGATAATTATCATTATTTTTGTAGGTTGTTACTGATTCAGGCTGTGCCAGTACCATAGCGGCTAGCATCCCCAACCTTGAAGCATACATGTGAGGTTGGTGTTTTCCCTGATTCAGATATGTAACTTTCATGGTACTTCTAACTACCCTCAACTCCACAATGCAAACTCATTTTTCAGTTCACTATCTCATATAATCTGTTGCTTGGACTCTCCAAATACGTTGTTGCACCTGTGTCGGATTCTTCAAAAATGCACTATTCTTGCAGTATCCGATACGCACATGATGATTTGAAGAGTCTGAGCAACGTAGCATAGAATCCAACTTTTTCTTCTCACAAAGTTCTTTTTTCTTATAAAATCTATACAGCTTGGAGTTTATCCTTAATATTCGACCAAATTCTGTGCACTTTAGCTTCTAATGGTTTCTACTTTCAAATTCAGGGAACTCTTATTCATCCATGAACAACTACAACATGTCGTTTGCAGGAGCGGCTCAAGCACATTAGTGGCCTAAGGCGAAAAAATCGAATGGAGGCCTTAAATTTAAAAAAATAAATTAAGATATTTTCTTACGAATTTTATTCTTCTATCTCTTTGAAATACAAAATTGTTTAAAAATAATTATAATTGATTTCATTCGATAATTCTTTTGAATTGATCATATAATCATACTCCACATGTAATAAATTTATTCTAATAATTTTTTTTTATATGAAGTAAATGATCTTTATTGTTAATAGTACTTGGTATTTTTCTAAAAAAAATCTATAACCTATTATTACTAAAACAAAAATTGAGGCCTTAAAATTTGGAGGCCTAAGACGTTTGCCTTTTTTCAACCCCTGGTCGTTTGGCAGGACTACAACTGCACTTCTAAAGGTAGCCCAGTTTACACCTTTGCCGCTTTTAGCTGCCCTGTCGCCTGTTTTATCAATCATCTGGGCATGAGACATTACCACTAATAATTCAGCGCAAGGCTGCATACACGCAACTCTCCTCAGATTCCACTTGTAGAGTTACACTGGTTATGTTATTGTTTGGTCCAGCCAGATTTGTCATTCGTGCAATTAGTTATTACTGTTTTAACTTCGAATTGAGAAATTAAAAATTCTAATTTTTTAAGTAGCATTTTTGAAAAATGAATTCTAGATTTAAACGTAAAATGGCACTTGATGCATAACGCATATATAAATCCCGCAGCGAAAGTTAGAGAATGTACACAAACCTTATTCCTACCCACCATTGTGAGGTAGAGGCCGTTTCCGATAAAAATACTCGGCTACTTCACGTTATGTAGTATGCAAAATAAAAGGTTTTCATAGAATAAGTTGGAACACAAATTAATTATCCAAACGAGAAAAAACAAATAAAAAAAAGTTGGGATGATTTCATTCAGCAAGTACTAAACAACCAAAATCTTTGATCAGAAAGATCACATAGTAAACGATACACTAACTTAACTCATCATCTCAAGACATTAAAAAGCTACCACAAGCAACATCCAGATATCAATTGCTTCTTCCCGACGAAATTAAGCAGCAATAGATGGTTTGGAAGCGGCAGAGAGTCTAGACCTCTTCTTAGCCAAACTCTCACTTCGCCTTTCTCGTTGTTCCTTCAATCTAGTTGCTAAAAGCTTCTGATACTCGGCTGCTTCTGACTTGGCCTTGGCAATTCTCTTCTTCTTGTCGGCGATTCTTGCTCTCTTCCTCTGGAGAGTCAATGGTGTTACCAGCCTCTGGATCTTAGGAGCCTTGCTTACCTCTTTCCCTGTCGTACCATAGCAACACAGTTAACATTCAAGCAGGAAATTGCCAACATTTTTTCAAATTTTAGCACACTGATTGACATAAAAAGAAATCGCAAGTAGAAGGATTGGTTGAAAACAAACCTTTTTTGTTTGTGAATCTTCGGCGATAGGTGTTGACGTACTTCCTGACGTCATCATCCTTTCCAAGGTTGAAGAGCTTCCTAATCTTGGAAGCCCTTTTGGGTCCTCTCATCCTAGGTTTTTCAGTGTCTGTCAGTCCGGGCAGATCATTCTCACCCTTCTTCACAATAACCAAATTCAGAACTGAAAGATCAGGACTGACAATGCATCCCCGGACAGACTTCCTTCTTCGCTCACCATTACGCCTACCATAACCACGGAAGCAAGGAGTACCTGTTTAACGTGCATCTAATTAGATACTATACTAAATAGAAACACCTGATATTAAAGCACTTCATTACAGATACCTCTGTGCAGCAGAAGACGAACACGGCCTGGAGTTAACACTCCCTGCTTCATTGGGAAACCTTGCTTGTCACATCCTCCCATAATCTTGAAAACATATCCCTTGAACTCCTGTCAATTGAGAGACATAACATTAGTACATTATGGGAATGAATGACTGCAATGGCAAAATTACCACCAAACCACAAAGTAGACAAAGACCTACCTCTCCCAAAGAATCACCGCTAACCTCCTGAGAGATCCTCTTGTCAAAGAAAGCTCGGCTGCAAAACAAGAATAAAGTATCATTAACCAACAGTATTTCCATATGCACATTTTACTTGTCAATTAACAATATTTCAACATTCAATGCAAATGAAATATGAGACTGCCAAAAAAATCTGAAAGTGACAACTATGCATAACACTAGGCAACATACCAAAACAAACGTACAATGGAGTAAGGTACTGAAATGAGCAAATATCTTGTATCAAGAAATAAATATCCAGAATTTTCTCACAACATCATATGCATGGGACTGAATACTATAGTGGGCTTGTCAAATAGTATATAATAACAGATCTAGGGGGAAACTTGTGAACCAAACACTTGCATGACAGTAGTCTCTATCTACAGTAGGGAAAAAATTGAGATGGTATCAATAGTAGTTTTTAGAAGGCAAAGATGAAAAAGAGCCCAAAAATTGGTTCATTGACTAGTCTTGGAAAACAATACAGAGAATAATTATTACTGTATTCTTCGAACTATTTGATTTGTTATTGAGACATCTATAATGGGACTGGTTTTAAATTGGACGAGATATTTTCAAAAAAAAATTGTCTATTTAAATTAATTTACTCTATTTGGTTAGTTTTATTATCATATGAGATTAGAAATACTAGAGAGACAATAACTAATCATCCAGTCCTTTTAACAGATGAAAATGTAATCAAAACTAATTGTCCATTTCTAATTTTCTCAAATAAAGTGTACCTTTTTATGAGAAATTTGAAATGCCAGTCAAAGGTTGAATGCATTAGTTGATAGAAAGAAATGAGAGATAATTAGATAGCAAAATGCATAAGTATCAACGTAAATTATAGTATTATTTTCATTAACTTCTTTAACTATTGCTGTTACATATTGTTTTGACTAGGTATCTGCCCATCTTCTTGCTATTGCTATTGCTTCTTATATTATTTGTTCAGTCGAGCTCTTATATTGGGTGTTACACTGTGTTTGTTGTTGCTGTTACTTGTTCAACCATGGCTAATACATGTATTACTATTCCATACAAAGGTTCACTCGTAACCACATTATATCGAAATTTAACCCTGGCAATGTTTCAGTATAGACACTCATCCAAACAGCCACTCCGAGTAAAAGATCTCAAACTAGCATAAAATTTGTTTCCATAACCAATAACCTAAACAAACAGATCCTTAATTTCAAAACTCTAAACTACTCACCTTCCCACACACTTCCATAACTGTAGACTTTACAAGGATATCAATAGCCAAACTATAATTCTTCATACGTATCAAATCAGTATGTCAAATTGAAAATGTCAATGAAACATAACAAAAATACACCGAAAACAGCAAATCCAGTAACATTTCGCAAAATAAATCTGGATGTCTTACAGTTTCTGGTCATCATCGATCTCGAGCTTCTTCTGGCACCCAGTTGTCGGGTTCGCAATGTTGAACTGCAAAAAATAAACAACAAAATCACTGTGTTAAGTGAATTCACAAACAAAAATTAGTACAAATCTACAACATTGATAGAAACTAAGATTTTTTTAGGGTTAATTATATTACCTTCATCTTCGATTGAACTCAATGGAGGCGATGAATTTTCACTCTGAGCCTATCTCTCTCACTCACTCTGGATTAGGGTTTACAGAGGAGACATTTTTATATACAGGCTTTTCTAGGTCATCTATGTGATGGGCTTTGGGCTTAGAAATTTGGCCCATTAAGAAGTATTGGGCTTTTCAGTATGGATAATGTCCTTTCAAAAAGGCCTATTGATAATTAAGATTTTAGGCTACTATTTAAATTTTGACCTTAAATTTTAGAAGTTGTGCAAATTAGCCATTTAAGGGATGTTTGTTTAACTTTATAGACAAAATATTAGATTGTCGTCTAATGTTCGTAATAACTTTTAAAAAGTTAGGTAGTGTTATACTATTTTCTCATAAAATTTTCAGTTAGCTCGGAAGGGATCTTTATACTGTGAGTTAGGGGTGGCAATATCAGCCATAAAATCATAAACTATCCAACTCGTTTAGGTTTGAGCAGTTAATAATTTACTATTTATTAATTTGGCTCATTTTGATCCACTTTATTTAGGTCATTTTATAATTGGGTTGCTATGTGATTAACTTATGAGAATATTTGTTTAATTTTTTTTCAAAAAGACAAGGTTTTTTTATTTGATATATTTTGTATTGTCATGATATAAGGAAAGAGTTTTAGTATGCAGTCAAACAAATTACGAGAAAATAAATTTTGGATTTGAAACTTAGAAATAGCTGACAAGTTGGATCATGACCCAATTTTTAGCCCATTTCATGAGTTTTGTTGGCCTCAACTCAAGTGACAGTTATTAACTCAATTCATTTTGACATCCTCAAGTTCATCTCGATCCACTCATTTGACAATATTGACACCCCCTATTGTGATCTAAAAGATCCATAAGAACATACTAACGTATCAATTAAGTGGATCTTTTATGATCTTCTAAAATCTAAGTTACGATCCGATTTTAGCTCATCTCAAGAGTCTTACCCCCTTGAACTCAAGTAGCGGTTAATGACATGCCCATATATTAACTCAATTGATTTTGACATTCTCAAATTCAGCTAAATTCACTCATTTGACACCCTTGTTATGATCGAAAAGATATATAAGTTGCATTATTCTGTAAAGGGTCAATTAAGTGGATCTTTTATAATCTTCTAAAATTTAAGTGATGATATGATTTTTAGCTCATCTCAAGAGTCTTAACCCCCCCCCCCCCCCCAACCTTGAACTCAAGTAGCGGTTAATGATCTGCCCATATATTAACTCAATTGATTCTGACATTCTCAAATTCAGCTCAATCCACTTACTTAACAATCTTATCATGATCTAAAAGATTCATAAGTTGCCTTATCTTTTCTGATCTTCTAAAATTTGAATCAATTTTTGTGGTCAATCATACTATCTAATTAACTTTATGATACTTTAAATAATTGATATATTATATCATTGAAGTTTCAAAAGATATGAGGTACATTTAGCTTTATTATGATAATAACTTTTTGTGAATGATTGTTTATATATGCTCTCCCAATTTTTTGTAATTAAATCTTGTCAACTTTATATAAATGTCTTCTTTATAAAAAAAAGGAAAAATAAGATAATGTAACATTTTTTAGTGTACCAATAATTGTTTGAAACATGTCTAAAAACAATTGATATTCTATAAAAAATCTTAATTTTTCAAAAAGTTTTGAGGACTATTTGTTTGACCAAAAAGGAATAAGAATAATAATTAAAAATTAGTGGGGAGGAAAAATTTGTACATATTTTAATTCAATTTTATAATATTTATTGTATTTCAAATCCAATAAATTCATCGATAAAATTTAAATCTTGAATAAATATTTGTTATTTAATTAATTCAAACTAAATGAGCTAATTAAAAGTTTGAATCCAAAAGAAAAAGGTGGCTACCATCAAGATTAATAGTATTATATCAACGATGAACCCTAACTGAAAACGGTCGAGAATGAGTATCTATCCCTTATGGAAATCAAACTTGTATCTTCGACATAAAAAGACAATTTCCTAACCACTGGACGAACAGGATCAAAAACCCATTCTTCTTACACCTCTAATCGAGAAGAAAATATGAAATTAGCTATGAAATTTATCGATACTCACTAACTAATTTTTCATTAAAATAGTTCTTAACTAATAAAATTTTTGTATCGTATATCGCTAAATCGTAACTAAATAGGATGCCCATGAGACTTTTATTCTTTAGCTTCAAATTCTTATTTATTGTTAATTCCTCATTTTCTAATAGTAAGTCTCTCATATAAAGATGCAAATTCAAATTCTTACGGTCCACTTCACTGGACACTATCAATATCTGAGTGAGGAGTCGTAATTGATTGGAAAGTGGCTTTCTTCACTTTAGGAGTCACCGTAATCTATTTTGATAATCCAAACCAAGATAGATATATCCTGACCAAATAATCACCATCATCAGACTTTATCTTTATGTGTTTTCGTAATACCGTAGGTATGATCTTGGGAATTCCATATCGGATCAATGAAAATGGAACAAACATGGTGCCAAGAACGTATAAAACCGTCAAATAATACCTCTTCGTCAAAAACGTTATACTACATAGATAAATTAACTTAAACTAAATTCATGACTCTGCCGCTGATTCCAGGAATACAGAAAAGAAAAAAGATAAGATGGATTATGAGAAGACATGTGAGTGGTAAGTTAAAGGCAAATTGGAAAAAAATATGATTTGAAACGTGGAATTCCAAAGACAAAATTTAAAGCAGGTGGGAGTAGAGTGAGACTCCAACAAGAAAAAATTGTCTAGCAAAAGAGAGATAATGTGGAAATTAAAGGTATAATTAGACATCCTAGCGGAGCGATAACTATTCATCTCTACTTAATTAGAAATCTCGAATTTAAACTATGTGTATGAAATCTTTGATAAAGAACATTTTACCTTTTAAAGAAGGATTTATTTGCGTGAATCCAAATTAGTCGAGTCCAAAACGAGTATCAGACATCGACCAAAAAGTCGGAAAAAAGTACAAAGGTGGGAAACAATCGCGTATTGCATGCCTCATTGAACAAAAAAGAGAAATGGAAACGTAACGCATTGCCGCAAATGGTTTTGTCTCCTTTCGTTTTCTTTCAACAAACATAGAATTATAAATCGTTACGTAGTTCGAGGTGAAGTTAAGATTTAAAATTTAAAAATTATCATATTTTGTTTTAGTTACTAGATTCATAATTATATATTTATATATTTTTCATAATTTTTCCTTAAAAAAAATTAATGAATTCGTCCAAATTTATTAAAATGAGTAATGTGTTGGCTATTGGTGAAGATGTTTTAATATCAAAATTCAAACTCGAAACTCAAGATAAATTAAGGGTAGGAAAGAGTTCAAGTTGTATGTGGTGGAGTTTTTCGTATTTTGCGCTCATGATATATATGTCTGTTATGAGTGTTAACATGCATATATTGATTTGATATAAATATTAAATATCAGGTAAAAATTCACATTGTATATATTAATTGATTTGATATAAATACAATATCGAATTAATTTTTTTAATCTAAAATTGACTATTAATTTTTTTTAAAATCAAAATGTCATCCACTTTGATAAATATGTAACATCATCCTAAGATAAATTTATAGTGGTATATCTTTATCAATAATTAAACTATAGTATTTGATAAGAAGTTAACCTTTTTTTTACTTTATAATACCATTTCTCAAAATGTCAAAACAACCATATTCTAAATGTAACCACATATGAATGCACTTCATAAAGTAATTTTCCATTCTACTTCAAGTTAAATTATTATTTACATAAATTTTAACAGAAGATAATTATTAGTGTTTGTAACTCTGATGTTCATAGTTTCTCGTAACTGATATGATAATTAGTTTTTTTTTATAACCTATATAATATTTATCATATTTATCGATCCACATTATTACTACCCCTTATTTCATCCGTTTATTACATGGAAGACTTCTTCACATGTAAATAATGGTATATCTTCCTTCATAGTATTAGGTAAGAAGATGAAATACGTTAAGTGTAAAAAATTAATATTGTAATATGTAATAGTAAAAGACAGAGTTGAGACAAAGAAAATATTATAAATGTTCAAATTATTTATATGTTGAAGGAAGATGTTCGACGTTGTTATATCCGAAAGGGATCAAGTCAAGAGTTATACAGCTGGATCAATATAGATTATATCGCAATGAATTTGAATCTCATTATAGAGAACGAGATATTCGTGCCTCAGTCTAAACACTATTTTTTACACCAACATAACATAATCAAACAAAAATAATCCAAAAAATCTTAAGTGGTACATGTATGAATCCACTTACCAAATTTTCTATTTTTTGCATTTTAATATGTGTTTCCTTAAAGAGATATCATACTGTATATTTAATTAAACAAAAAAATGAGTCATGCCTTTGACATATTTGACACTACTACTTATAATATAATAATATTATAGAGAAAATTTGGAATATTCTTATTGAAATACAATATTGGGAAGCATCCTAATTTTTCTATATGAAAATTAATTTTTTTTATCGATTCAATCAAATTATCTATAAGAATAATTACAGAATATTTTTTCATAGGATATATATTTCGAGGGGAAAATAGTGATTTTTAGTAGCGATTAATAATTATTAAACATAATTAATTATTGCAAAGATACATTTACTAAATTTCCTCTTATGAAAAAACAAAAATTACAACTTTTGAAAAAAATAGTAAAAATGCTTTTCCTTTTATGTTTTTTTTTAAATGCTTTTTCATCATGCAAATGCGATAACTCAAATCATTATATACATAGGTGTGCGTGTTGAAAAATGTTATTATATCAGGTGTGATACATAAGACATTGAAAAAGAATTAAATTATCGATCGATACCACAAATCATAATTATTGTGTAGACATCTTTCTAGCTATTGGATGCATCATCTTTCACTCAAAAGAAAAACCATGCAAAGAAGCAACCACCTATAAGAAAAAAAATTAAAAAATTAAAAAGTTTTAAAGAGAAAAAAGACAAATAATTTCCAATACATGATTAGAAACATGTTCCTCTAATTTTATGGAGTGGAACTCTACTTTTTTTTTAATTTTTTTTAATTTTTTTGCTTTAATTTTGTACATAGCACCCAAAATAGTCTATGTTCATTTTATTACTAACTTATATATATATATATATATAGTGCAATAGAGAAAGCAATTCATTATATCTTATTCTTCAATAAGAAGAGAAAAAAAACACTTAGAAAAAAAATGGAATGGAGGAAGTGTTATTTGGATGTAATATTGGTGCCATTAGGGTTTATAATATGCATGGGATATCATATTTGGTTATGGTATAAAGTTAGAACTCAACCTCTTAGTACAATTATTGGAACTAATGCTAATGGAAGACGTTTTTGGGTTGAAGCCATCATGAAGGTAAGTAATTTATGACTTCTTGTACTTTTTCTTTGAGTATATATACCATTACTATCAGAAAATCGTTAATTTCTCATGATCATTTTGTCAGAGTTCGACTGATCATCCTTCATAGGGACTTCCAATAGAGAAGTTCTTGTTTTGAAATGTTTTTTGATGATGATGATGAGTCAAATTCTGATGTATTTTGTTAGAAGTTAGTGATTTTTTGATAGTGTGTGTTATGTCTAGCGAGTAATAAAGATATCATGTATGTGAGGTTAATTGAGATTAGTATAGAATGTGATTTCACCACTCATAATAAGTAATTTATAACTTCTTCTTTGAGTATATATACCATCACTATCATAAAATCGTTAATTTCTCATGATCGTTTTGTTAGAGTTCGACTCATTGTTCATAGGGATTTCCAATAGAGAAGATCTTGTTTTGAAACGTTTTTTGATGATGATGAGTCAAATTCTGATGGATTTTGTCAGAAGTTAGTGATTTTCTGATAGTGTATGTAATGTCTAGCGAGTAATAAAGATATCATGTGTGTGAGGTCAATTGAGATTCGTATAGAATGTGAATTATTCACTCAGAAAATCGTTAATTTCTCTTGATAGAAATTTCTAGTAGAGGAAAGTTGTTTTGAAACATTTTCGATGATGATGAGTCAAATTCTGATGAATATTTTCTGATAGTGTGTATTATATTTAGTGAGTAATAAAGATATATATCATGTGTAAAGTTAAATAAGATTTTTATAAATTCGATCACCACTCGTAATAAGGTTGAATCGTTCTCGTTTTTCCATCAACTCATGTAGTGTGGTTAATTGTATAAGCTAGTTGGATATGGTGGAGACAATCATGATATACTCAACTTCTTTTTTAGTAGATTTAACATATAATCTTTCATATAGATGATATACAGATTAAAATTGATCAACATGCGAGCTGAATGAAGAGTCATATTTTCATTCATACCTCATAGATCATATTTATAGCGAGTTCAGAGTTTTATCAAAATTCATAAAATAAAAAAAATATTACTAATATTCCTCCTTTTCCCTTTTTTTGGGAGGTGGTTGGGAATAATATAAGTGTTTTTTTACGTGTGTATCTAATTTTGTAACGTACAAATTAATTAAGAAAGAAAGAGTTAGTTACAAGTAATAATCACTTTCAATTAGCAATTTTAACTTAAACATAAATATCATTAATTACATTAAGCATGATTTAGCCTCTACGTTTCTTTTTATAAAAAGTTTTATAAGTTATAACCTACTAACTTTTAGCTTTAGATTGGCTTATTTAGTTGTTACTTTTTTTGTTCCATATTAGTTAATTTATACATATTTTTAAAAAAATTATATTTTTAAATTTAAAAAAAAAAAGAGGGAGGGGGGGGGGGGGGAATCAATCATAAAAGTAAAATAGAAAAAAAATTAATTAATTTTATCATGTTGAGTTTAATTAACATACTATTATGTCATACTCCTTCTGTCCTAATTTACGTGACACTTTTCATTTTTCGAGAGACAAACAATTTAAGTTTGATCGAGAAGTTGTGTGTGGGATCTTCAAATTTTTTGAAATGAAATTTATATATCTCTAAACTACGTAAAAAGTACTATAAGTCAGATTACTCAAAATATTTTTAAAAATATATGAAAATTTTATAGTCAAAGATAGATGAATTTGAATCTCGAAATTCAAAAGGTGTCACATAAATTGAGACGGAGGGAGTAGTAAGGAATTTTAATTTTTAATTAATCAAGTTACCTTTACTTATTATTGCGATAACTTATTTTATTTTCGAAATTATAAATTACATATTTTAATAAAATTTATATATAGATATTTTTTAGATGATCTGATAGTGTAATTATTTCTTTTTACACTAACTATACTTATCAAATTAATAGGAAAAAAGCAATATATGAATTAAGACATGATATCCAACTCAACTTTACTTCCACTCATTAACCAAAAGGATTTATTATCTTTTTTGAAAATTATTATGCATTCCACTAATGATTTTTACCATTCAATCTTTCTAAAAGAATCCATCTTTTTTTGCTTAAAGATTTTTGTCTTTGTTGGTAGAGATTTAATTGGGTAGTTGAGTTTAAGAAAGAATATTTTTTTAAAAAAAAATTTATGTTAAATATAAAATTGTATTTGTGTGATCATAAATAATAATCTTCTTGAAATTTATGTTAAATATAGAATTGTTTGTGTGCATAATTTTCCTTTCAAATTTATTTTAATAAACTTGAAGATTCTATGACCCTCGTATCCTGAATCCCACCACATAAAGGTGAACGGAGCTAGGGAGTATTATTTATTAGGAAAACTTACCAATATGTACGGCTCGATAAAAACACTATTTCCAATATGATCGGAATACGCAACATTTTTACACTGACTATACCTACATATATATGTATGCACATTATAAAACCTATACGTTTGTTGGCTATTTTTTAAACTAGATCATTCAATAACATTGAACACTGACTATATCTACATATATATGTATGCACATTATAAAACCTACATGTTTGTTCGCTGTTTTATAAACTAATTAAATCACTTAATAACATTGAACACTGACTATACCTATATATATATGTATACACATTATAAAACCTATACATTTGTTGGCTGTTTTTTAAACTAGACCAGTGAAAGATATTACAACATCAATAATATACCCAGTGGAATCCCACAAGTGGGGTCTAGGGAGGGTAAAAATGTACACATACCTTATCACTACCTCATAGGGGTAAAGAGGTTGTTTCTGGCGCTGAAAGACTTTGAACTGTAATTATCTGATTGTATAAACACATCTAAATTATCTGATGGTGCATATAACTTAAACTTATATTTTTTTTTATTTCTCTTTCAATTTTTTTCAGGACAATGAGAAGAAAAACATCTTAGCTGTCCAAACATTAAGAAACACAATTATGGGAGCAACCTTAATGGCCACAACATCAATCCTTCTATGTTCTGGCCTTGCAGCTGTAATAAGCAGCACTTATAGTGTCAAAAAGCCACTAAATGATGCAATTTATGGTGCACATGGTGAATTCATGGTGGCATTAAAATATGTTACACTTTTACTAATTTTCCTCTTCTCATTCCTTTGTCACACATTGTCAATTAGGTTCATCAACCAAGTGAATTTCCTCATCAATTGTCCACAAGACAACTTGGGAATAGTGAGTTCAGAGTATGTCTCAGAGTTGTTAGAAAAAGGATTTGGTTTGAACACTGTGGGGAATAGGTTGTTTTATGCAGCTTTGCCTCTTTTGCTTTGGATTTTTGGTCCTGTTTTGGTCTTCTTGTGTTTTGTTACTATGGTGCCTATGTTTTATAATCTTGATTTTGTGTGTTCTCATCAAGAAAAGGGTAAAAAAGAGTACCCTTGTGAGAATGGAAATAATGGTGGATGTGTGTAACAATTGAGATGATAGATTTATGTATTATGATCAAAGTTGTAATTATTTGATATATACTTGAACTTTGTCCAAGTTATATTAGTTATGTAAGTTACTATATTTATGTTTCATCTATTTTAATGATGATGAAGATGTTTGAATTTAATTAGAAGATGTTGTATTAAGATTTGATCGATATATGTTTGTGTTTCTCGATGTGTGAGGGAATAGAAGAATTTCTGCAAAATTGAAATGTGTAACAATAAATCAAGGTGAAGTTAAAATGCATTTCAGGTCGTTTTTCCAATATAAAATATTGAATTAATCTAATACTGATGGTAGCTAATGGTGGGGTTTGTCGGTGTTGATTGGTGGTGATGATATGTAGTGGTGTTGGTTGTGTGTACATAGTGGCTGATGTGGTGGGCGACGACAATGGTTAATAGTCGTGGTTGATGATGACAGTTGGTGATTGATGATATATAGTGATAGTTAATGAAGATGGTGATGATTTGATAGTGATGTTTTGACGTTATATAGTGATGATTGATAATGGTGATTGTTGATAGTGATAGACAAAAATAACAAAGAATGTGTAATAACAAATCAAGATAACAAGGACTTCTGCAAGATTTGGGATGTGTAATAATAAATCAAGTAAATTAATCTAATACTGTATCACAAAATATTTTTAATTAATAAATGATTATTGATGATGGTGATAGCTAATGAAAAAGTTGTGGGTGTCGATTGGTGGTGATGATAGGTAGCAGTATTGGTTGATGGTGATGGTCATGCGTACATAGTAGCTAGGTGAGCGACGACAGTTGGTGGTGAATGATATATAATGATAGTTAATAGTGATAACAATGGTCCGATAGTAATGTTTTGACGTTATATAGTGATGATTTATGATGATTATTGTCAGTAATCGACAAAATTCGAAATAATAATTATCTGAGTAGTTAGAAAAGGGCTTAAGTTGTCTAATACTTTGGATTTTAATTTGGCCCTATTAAAAATCAATAAGAATATTGTAATTGATATGTTACTTTGAGCTTTGTCCAATCTATATTAGTTATTTAAATGGAGAAATTACATACATATATATATATATATATATATATATATATATATAATGTAAAAAGTTTATAAAAAAAGAAGCATATTTTATTTATATAAATAATAGCCTTAAATCAGCGAAATTATACATGACTATACAATAAGTTATAGAAGTATATACTGTTATACGATGTATATTACTTATACATGAGCTATACACTAAATATACATTATGATACACTGATATATATGACTATACAATGAGGATTGAATGCCCAAAATTATAACAAATAGTCAAAGGTCAATCGGATGACTATTTTTCGTAATTTAAAAAAAGTGATTATTTTTTATGTAAATAATTTAAAAATATATTTCACATTCATTGGACCATTTGCCAGAAAGAATTGTAAATTTTTTGAAATTTGGACAGCACATGTTATGTCTATTGATAGCTAAGCCCAAAAAAAATCATGTGCAATGCCATTAATTTTGGTACCTCGTGTTCCGTGACGAAGCCAAAATTTTTATTAAGGAAATCAAAATTTAAAAAAGTAGACATACAAACTAGTTGAACGAAATTCGACATCTAATATATATATATATATATATTAGGGAAGATTACACTGAAAGACACAAAACTTAAAAAATTACAAAAAAAAAAATAGCCCTCGTTGTATAGACATGTATAGTCTGTGTATATTTGTGTATCATAATGTATATTTTGTGTATAGCCCATGTATAAGTAATATACATTGTATAGAAGTGT